>PVJX010000179.1:144779-344743 GCA_004027295.1 Dolichotis patagonum | reverse complement strand
AATCAAAGAAATACACATTATAGAACACATCAACACAGAGTATTGAATAGAGCAACACCGTTAATCAGGACAAAGCAAAACAGCGATAAAAATATCTGCCTTCAGAGATAGTAGAAGGAGACTCCCCCGACTTGCTGTACCAAATATGGTCACCTGCTAAGAGATACCCAGATCCCTGGATCCCAATTGTTAACGGGGGTGGGGGGAGATGTGGTATTTTGGGTTCTAAGCCGCGCCCCGGCATGGCGCAGATCTCAGGAGACTCTCTTGCTTCTGGTTTCCCCGCCCTGGGGTGGCCGCGGCTCCCCACACCACAGTCACTCTCCAGGGCGGCAGGCTGCTTACTGGTTGGCTCGGCCCCCTAAGTTCCAGCATGGCGCGGATCTCAGGAGACTCTCTTGCTTCTGGTTTCTCCGCCCTGGGGTGGCCACGGCCTGGCAGACCACAGTCACTCTCTAGGGCGGCAGGCTGCTTACTGGTTGGCTCGGCCCCCTAAGTTCCAGCATGGCACGGATCTCAGGAGACGCTCTTGCTTCTGGTTTCCCCGCCCTGGGGTGGCCACGGCTTGGCAGATTACAGTCACTCTCCAGGGCGGCAAAGAATGTTTTTTAAAACCCTAAAATTAAAATGCTTCTCCACTTCAAACTTTTCCCTACTTAGTGTGTTACAGGCTGAGCTGTTGAAGAAGAGGCCTGCGTGAACACCTCAGTCTAGCACGTACTTGGAGAAAATCACATTAGTTCAGATGTCAAACCCCCACCAGGACCCAGGCAGCTTCGTGGCCTCTCCCGGTTAAGATCCATTTGCAGATCATCCTGTGGCAGGGACTGGCCAGAAGGGTCTCCTCCAGGGTATGCTGGAGGCGGAATGAGCTAGAACCTTGAAAGCCCAGCAGATGCCTCGTAGTGGGTCCAGTTAACACCATGAACAAGTTTAAGCATTGCTCAATTATCACATGTAGGAAGCCCCTCACTTGCGGCCCTGCTTGCCAGCTGGGGTTGCCAGTGGCTGGGGACGAATCTTGAAGCCTGTGGAGCAGCAGAGCCACCTTCTCCCAGCAGCCTCGCAGCCCCCGGCATCTGCTGTGTTTTCCTGTTTCGCTTGGATTTGCTCCTAGTGATTGAACCATAGATTATTAATGCTGTGAAGCCCAGGATGTCAGCGTGACTGTGCTGGGCTCCGTTCTGTCCCTGGTGCCCATCAGCAGTCCCCTAGCCTGGCAGGCAGTGTGCCCCAGATGTCAGAGCTGTGGGGGCCAGGAGGGCACCATGGGCTCTGAATGGCAGCTCCTATTAGTAGCCCCAGGGGTGTCACTGGCGGCACTTGGTGCTTCTCCCCACATTACCAGAGTGGATGATAAGTCACGAAACACAGCTCAGGTTTTGCCAGGTGGGTGACAAAATTGTTTTTTAAGAGACAGACAATGTGTTGGGGCTTTTTCCAGCTGTCACTCTGAAGCTAGCTGAGGTGTCCCTGGGGACAGCTGGGGATGCTGCTAGTGGGGCAGTCCCTGGGGCATGCTCAGAGCCGGAAGTTCTTGTACTGGCCTCATGCTGTATTCAAAGTAAGCCTGGGAAGTGGTCCTAAGCCCCTTGTAAAGATAAGAGAAAGGAGGCTCAGGGGGTTGAGACAGCGCCACCAAGGAATGGGCTGCGCTCACCCAGGGAGAACTGAAGGCACCCTCTATACCCAGATAGGGAGCTCGAGGCTGGTCTGTCATCAGATCCAGGGCGGGATCCAGAACTAAGCACATGATGGGCGTCCCGTCACTGCTGACAGGAATGGCCATAGGTCCCGGGGGCCTAGCATGGGCCCAGAGCACTCTGCTCATCAGCAGGCAGCTTGGACACACCACAGCACCAAACGTGGGGCGTGCATCGGCCTGAGTCAGTTTGGGCTTTCCTTTTGGCTTGCAGAAGGCGCTGCCTTCATGCTGTGTCCTAGCATGGTGCAGGGAAAGCAATGCCTTCCTGTCTCAGTGCTGTGATCCTGTGGGTTAGGACTCCAGCTCTCCTACCTCACTTAGCCTTGGAAGTGTCCTGAAGGCTTTATCTCCAATACAGCCACTCCGGGCATGAGCACGTTAACATGTCACTTGATGGGGCACAATTTGGGCCGTGGCGCTGGGGTTTCCAGGTGGAAAGAATATAGCGCCAGGGGGTTAAGTGCATGGTGGCACAGAGGGTGACTGGAGAGATGCCACTTGGGTGTGGGTAGGGGCATCTGTGGGCTGTGCATAGGGGTTTGTGGCATGTGTAAGTCTGGAGATGCTGTATAATATGTAATGCGTGCCTTCTAACATTTGGAAAAAACCAGCATTCTGAATCAGTTGCTCCCTTATCAATCTGCCTGCATCATTTCTGATGAGGAATCGGTTGCCACACTTATATTTACTCCTCTGTAAGTAACATGCCTGTTTTCTCTTTTTGTATTTATTTATTTATATATATATATTTTTTTATCAGTACCGAGGATTGAACTCATGACCGCGCTTGCAAGGCAGGCGCTTATGCCACTGAGCTAAATCTCCAGCCCCTCTTTTTGTATTTAATGTGGTCTCTTTAGCACACACTCTTTAGCACATGGTTTTCAGCAGTTTATGACATGTTGGGTATAATTTCTTCATATTTTTCTTGCTTAGGTTTCAACAAGCTTTTCAGATGTGTAGGTTTACAGTTTATGTCAAATTTGGAAACAACTTGGTCACTCTCTCTTCAGGCCACTAGAAATTGTCCCATTGCTTGCTGATCTCCTACTTGTTTTAAATTTTTTTTTCTGTGTTTCATTGTGGAGAGTTTTAATGGTCGTGTCTTCCAATTCACTAATCTTTCCCTCAGCATGGTTTAGTCTGCCATTAATTCCCATCTGGGATACTTTATAAAATATGAGATATTGCAGCTCAATTACATCTTTTATATACTTCTCTTTTTAATTTTTGTGATGCCGGGGGTGGACCCAGGGCATCGTACACGCTAGATATGTGCTGTGCTACTGAGCTCCACCCTTCTCCTTCTGCACCCTCTTTAACTTTCCAATGACATGGAAGACAGTTATAATAACTGCTTCCGCATGCCTGTCTGCTGAGCCTAACATCTGTGTTGGTTCTCACTTGGCTTTGATTGGTGTTTTTCTCCTCGTTATGTCTTCATTTCTTTGAATGTCTACTAATGCTTTGGATTAGATGTTAGAGACTGTGAATTATGCTTTGTTAGGTGTGGATTTCCCAGTATTCCTGCAAACCTTGTTCCTGGGATGCAGTGGAGTTGCTTGGAAACAGTTTGTCACAGTTGAGTCTGCAGAGGCAGAGGGACATAAACAAAAATGCAAGGCAAAACTCGGATGACCAATATTGTAAAATCATCACATGCTTATCATGTACCATGTGCTTGAGAAAACACGCCCTACTGTGTCCTTGTGAAAGGGTCACTCGCATTACTTACACTGACCTCGTCCCCTTCCCAGAAACACAGGCTGAGACCCTGCTTGGCCCAGACCACCAGTCAGGGAAAGTTATTTTTAGAAACCAGCTCTGGCTGTGAGCCCCCACCCAACATCACAAGTCTTGCTCCAGAGATGAGCTGGGGGACTGGAGAGGTGCTGGGTCCTGGGCTGATTCTCCCCTGCTACTGAGATGAGGCTCTTCTGTTGCTCTACCCATTGCCTTCAAATCTTGGGGTCCCCAAGTCCAGCTGGCAGCAGCAGGCTCTATTCCCTGCCCTGTGTGAGAGACGGGCACCTGAAACTTGCTAGTCCTATCCCTGGTGTTGGGTGACTTCCTCCTTGGCACGAGGATCACTACTTCACCTGTGCTTCCCAAAATTTGAAGGGAAAAATATCCCTGAATTCCATAACATCTGCCCTAGCATTTCCGAAGAGTTTGTGGCCCTGTATGCAGTCAGGGCAGAGTTTATCCTTCTGATGTCAGACATAAGTCCAGATTTCAGATGTCCTCTGGGCAGTTCCCCACTGGGGAACGCTGACTCCTTTCTGATTGGGTTGGCTTGGCCGTGGACTGGGTAGACTGGCACTGTGAGCTGCAATGGGGTGCTTTACCTCACAGCACAATTTGGTGAACGAGCATGGTGCCCATCCAGGCTGTGCATGGTGTGGGTTCCCCAGGGACAAGTTCCTCTAGAGACACCGCAGCAGGGTGGAAGGATGGACATGATGGGCACGGTCACCAGGATGTGGAGACCCTGCTTGCTTTTGCCAGCTACACTGGGCCGGCTGTCCGCTGTAGCAGAAGCCATGGGTGAGGGGCGGAACGTGGGGCACTCATTTTGCTGCTGTGGGAGGAGGCAGAGTTAGGGCTGGGGTCAGGGCTGGAGTTAGGGTTAGGGCTGGGGTCAGGGATGGGGTTACATTAATGCCTGGTGTTAGGGTTAGATGTGGTGTTAGCATTAAGTTTAGGAATGGGGTCCTGAAGCTGGCATTTGTCCTAGCAGCTACCTCCTCCAAGTTCTTTCTGTTCACAAACACTGGCCAAGTATGCAGAGCTGTTTCTGCAGTTGTTTTCTGGAATCCAGACTAAGCCAGCTCACTCAAAGTGTTGTATAATCCACCCGCCCCCAGTCCCATGCTTTGAGTTTAAACTGCTCACAGGTATTTCAGTGGCTGCAAGGCAATGTGATCTGATGGACTAATCACCAGACCTAGGCACCCGCTGCCAATGAAAAGCTCTCCCATGGCACAAGGCACAGACTCCTCTGCCCGACGCAGCCTACAGTTCCTCTGCAAGAGGCCTTCAAAAGCTTTTGTCTGTTTCGTAGACGAGTTAGTTAAAAACATCTAATATCTGTGTGTACACACACAAAAATCGCAGGAGGATTTGCATGTGACTAACAAGGCCGTCTTTTTCCAGCGGTGAAGATCCTTGAGTCCTAAATTTTTGATCTATGAGCGCTCATGTCTGTCTCTTGCTTGGCCCGAGGGGGCAGCAGTGTGCATTTCAAATGATAACAAAGCTCAGTTCCTGTATCTTTTTAAAGATGAAAATACAAAGAGTTTTAATATTTTCTTCCTCTTTGCATGAATTAACCCTGCGTCATTGGGCATTTTTGTCAAAGGAGCAAAATTATTGTCATTTCCCAAACATAAAGTGTGTTTTTTGGTTGACCCTGCAACAGGTATGTGAAGAGTCAAGCACAGCGGCTGGTTTTTCTGAGCAGTGCTTGCAGCTGAACCTACACCAACCTCTCTTTTCCTTCACACAGTGATGCTCCAAGCGGCACCAGGAGACCTTACTCAGTCCTCAGCCCTCCTGATGCCCAGAGGAGACTCGGGGTCAGACAGTGGGACAGGGAAGTGGTCACGCAGACTTCCTGCCTGGGGTGTCAGGCTGCACCCAAGGACAAGGTGAGGTGGGGTCGTTATTCCAGGTTGTGCCTGAAGAGTGACGGGGCCCCTTCTCCAGATGATTCCCCTCCCTGTCTGTCGCCTCAGCAGCCATCCCATCCTGTCCCATCAGGGAGTCTTCTCCTGAGGAGCCCAAAAGAGAAGCCACTGCCTCCTTCCACGGTTGGGTTGTCACTGAGCGTGGCAAGGTGCGCCTGGGGCTGGGAGCTAGCGGGGCTGGGGGCTGGCACTGTGGTGATTCACTGCTCTTTGTTGCTGCCCCCACAGACTGGTCCATGGCGATGGGGGGCTCCCCTCTGCACCCCACTGTGCCGCAGGGAGTCACAAGCAGCCTGTGGCTGCTGTACACGATGTGAGTCTGGAGGGACTGAGGGATCGGACTGTATTTATTTCCTTACTGGGGCTGGAACTCAGGGCCAGCACCCTACTGCTGAGCTATCCCCCACCACAGTCCTGGCCTTCATTAAAATGTAAGCAATCGCCCGTGGCCACCGACTCTGGTATTGGCTAGAACAGGTCCACGGGTCTGTAATCACTGACGATGCATAAACAACTCTCCAGTTTTTAAAACTGTATCACACATGAAACGTCAGTAGATTCTAGACTTCTTAACCCACCCAGTTCAAAATTTCTAACTTTAAAAGATATTCAGGACCTGTATGGTTGCCTTGGGTGCCCAGTAGCTTGAAATGAAATCACTTTTAAGTGTAGCTGAGATAAGCCAGGCATGGTGGCACACTCCTGTAATCCTAGCACTCAGGAGTCTGAGGCAGGAGGATCCTTGCAAGTTCGAGACCAGCCTGGGCTACAAAGTGAGCTCAAGGCCAGCCTGAACTGCATAGTGAGACTCTGTCTCATAAAGACACAAAAAAAGTGTAGCTGAGATAGAAACATTTATCTGAGCTACTTATTCCTACAAAATGCCCTGGTGGGCACATTATCAACTCTCACTACACCCACTGCTACTCTACACGTCATTACTCTGGACTTCTCCTATTTAAGACTTCATAATAATCTCCCCCTAAGTAAATTTTTATTTTAGACACATGGTTTTGAAAACAAGCATATTAAGTATCATGTGGACTTCCACGTAGACTATACTTTTTAAAAATAAGATATACCAACTGCATACATATCAAATTTTAAAACATTTTCTAATTTAGATTATTAAAAGAAGCACTGTATTTATTTATTTTGTAAAACAACATAAACTTGTGCTCATTTGAAAGGCAGAAGGAATTCTGCATGAAAGGTTGGAGGTGTTTTTGGCTGTCCATGCAGGAGAATCTGGACCTGGACTAAACACAGGTGCTGAAGTCATTATTAAGCTTTGTGCCTGCACCGCTGCATATACTTCAAAGCTGTTTTTTGCAGTCATACCTCACCACTTTCACATCACATTTACTTTTCTCCTGTGACGTGAGAAGATCAGCTGTGGCTTATCTCTCCACCGTCCTGCAGATGAGAGACCCTGTTGTCTCCTGAGCTGAGAGGGCAGTGATGGCAGACCTTTTAGAGACCCAGTGCCCCAACTGCAATCCCCAAACCTGCTTGTGTATCGAAAAGAGCCAATGCTGCCCCATGTGTGCTGTTATCGGCTGCTCGGCTGCTGGGGTAGACTGGGGCAACCTGGCTGGTGCATCAATAGGGCTCTGAAAACCCACTGCGACATGAGTGCCACAGGTTCACCACCATGCGGACAGGGCTCGTCCAAGATCACCAGGCTACTAAGGGACAGAACTGAATCCTCCGTCTGACTGAGTCTAGTGTCTTTTCTGCTCTAAGGAAAAATAAGTGATGCTTTTCTGCACAGACTGTGGGGTTGCACTGCTCCCCTGTGGGACCTGGGAGCACTGCTGACTCCTCCCGCCCTTCTGCACATGGCGCAGTATCTGCGCAGAGCCTCCACATCCTCCTGCGCTCCTCTAGGTTACTCACGAGGCCTCATGCCTGCTCCCTAAGTAGCTGCTATGCTTCACTGTTTCCAAACTGTGCACATTCCGCACGGACAGGACTGAATATCTCAGCTGACTGCTCAATCTCCGAGTGCAGCTCGTAGAGGTTGGGGCACCTGACTGTGGCAGGCAGGGCGGCAGCTCTGGAGAGAGCTTTGGGGATCAGGGGCAGCAGTGGCAGCCCTGCTGTATGGCATTTCTCTGTCTTTATAAACCTTGGTGAAAGTTTGAATTTTCTTTATGATGTGGCAGGGTTGGTCCAGCAGCCACATGCGTGGACTCCGTCTCACGCTTGTTGATTTGCTCTGGTTCACTCTGTCCTCTGGATGCAGGGTGCCCAGCCTGGGCTCCCTTCCCAGGGTCTCTACCGGGGGCTGAATGGACAGGCGTCTCTTCACATTGTGCAAGCACTGAGTTCTCATCTAAGGAGATGACAGTACCTGCACTAGATGTTTAAACAAGGTGGGTCGGGACACACTGAGAATGCGTTACCTGTTAATAATATATGCCAGTCTCCTCTCTGTACCTCCAGGTCAGACCCATGTCAACTGGGGCTGAATTTGCTGGTTCATTCTTTTTTTTTTTTTTTTCCCCCAGTACCAGGGATCGAACTCATGACCTGGCACTTGCCAGACAGGCACTTGTGCTGCTGAGCTAAACCCCTGGCTGTACATTCTTAATAATAATAACTTTCTAACATTAAAAAAAAAAAACTGGGCATGATGGTAACTTAGCACTCAGGAGGCTGAGGCAAGAGGATTGCCACAAGTCAGAGGCCAGCCTGGGCTACATAGTGAGTCCACCCTGAACTATTTAGTGAGACACTGTCTCAAAAACCTGAAATGAAATGAAACGAAATGAAACTAAACTAAATAAGCCCTTTGCTATCAAGATGCTCGTTTGTTTCATTCTGTCATGTGCCCTGTCCCTAGCCCAGCTTTCTTACTAACACTGGCAAAACTGAAGTGCTTGAAATCAGAATTTAATTTTCTCATTACCTCAAAACCACAGAAACTCTCAATCTAGGCATTTCTAATAAATGCTCAAATGGTAAGACAAATGACACTTTCATGACAAAGAGGCAAAATTAAAAAAAAAAAAAGGCACCTCTGTGCTTCCTGCAGCATCCTTTGTGCCCTGCTCTTTACCGCCCTTGAGGGCTGTGTGCACGGTGGGCCCCTCCTCCCCACCCCTGCCCTGCGCCGACTCTGGTGGAGGCGAAGTCCACATGGTCACCTGGGTAGATGGGGCTGGCTGTGACCGGCACAGTGCTGCCAGAGAAAATGGATGTGGCTGTGTTAAACAGCTCTGCCTCTGGAGGGAAGGTGCATCTGGGAGAAAGCAAGTTCCAAGCTCTCCCGGTAGCAGGGCGGCACTGCCGGCCAGGACCTGCCTGTCGGAGCCAGGGGGCTGGGAAGGAGCAGTGAGGAGCCAGACCCTGCACAGAGGCTGGTGTCCAGCCAAAGCCGCCCTCCACAGTGCGGGGAAACAGACGACAAGCAAATGTCAGGGAAGACCATGAAGAGTGTGGATTTCTGATGTTAGCAAGTCATGTGGGAAAAGATGCTTTGCAAAGATGCTAAGCAGAACTCGAATCTGGAGTGAGAGGGATGAGCAAGGCCATGTGGGCGCCCACAGGAGGCCCATGAAAGGCTGAGGGGAGGGCGAGCTGCTCATTGATAACTGCATAAGTGACAGGCAGAGGTGAGGCCATGGAGAGCACCTTGGTGACATTGCTGCCCGGGGTGCTGGTTCCAGATGCTCTGGCTCCCTCTCCCTCTACCCCTGTTGCGTCCAGCATCCACAAGGGCAGAGCCCTGTCAAGAGAGAGGGAGGTCCTGTCCCCCCAAACATGTCTGGGACTCAGCAGGTGGGGGCAGGCCTGCACATGCGTGTGCTCGCCTGTGTGCATGCACACATGTGCACATGAGACCTGAGAGACACGAATGTGTTAAGCAGAAACAGATTTTAGCGACAGGTTTGTTGTGTGACCACATGCTAGTTGGTTTGGAAAGCAAGAAATGATAAAAATGATTCTATTAGTTTTCTGAAGTGGTGAATTCACTGAACACCCAATTCTCTCTCTCCCTCCTCTCTCCCCCCACACAAACATACACCAGGGGGAATCTTCCTCCCTGTCCTCAGTGCCGATGGCTGGTATGGCACTCTGAGGTGAACACAAAGAGTAAAACACAGGCAGACCCTAAGCCAGCACCTCACTCCTGTGGCAGCTGCCCCTGCCCCTCCCGCCATCCTGCGTCCCCATATGGTCCCAAACGAGTCATCACTCGGGTGGCCTTGCCTGTCTCAGCACTGTCCCACCTGATGGGCTGCCAGGGCTCCTGGGGGATGACAGGGCCTGCGGTGCCCTGGCCTGTGGGGTGAGGCAGGAGATGGAGTGGAAGGACAATGGTTCCCTGGCCTGAAGCAGCCATCATGACACAGCAGAGCAGTGATAGCACCAAGGCCGCTGTGGTGCTGCCAACACCTGAGAACAATCAGTAATCACACGGCTGCCAAAATCAACTACACCGCTTGCCTGCTCTGAAAGAGCCTGTTCGCTCTGCCTGACAGCAGAGTGGGCACCGGGACCATGGCTGCAGCTGCAGTGCAGGGTACGCTGGCCTGCTAGGGCCTGGCAACCCGGGCCTCCCTCCCCGCTGCCTCCTGACAGATGCCAGTCAGTGTCACACAGCCTCTAGGGCCGCCTGTGCTGCTTTGCCTTCCCAAATGTGCACTGTTAACAAACCACATTCACTTTTTAAAGTGCTGCTCTCATCAGCCGGCAGCTGCGCCCGCTGGGGTCTCCAACTCGCCAGTGCTGCGGGTCCAGTCACCTTTCCAAGAGAAGCAGCCCAGCTGAGGCCTGGAATTTGGTCCAATGTGCACATATTTCTTTCTCAGAGGAGATTCTTAACCTATCTTTCACCACCCAGTAGACATTTTCTTTAACAGACAAAGGATTTCCCAGGAACCCAAAGTCTCTTGCAAGGTGGACAGCAAGGCTAATGTCTAACGCTCAAGCTGAGGGGCAAGTGCATCCACTCTTCAAATCCTTTTTTAAAAAAATTTTATTTAGGATTAACAGAGTCAAGTGTACGAAGGCGTGAGGAGAAGCAGCTCAGGATTAAAGCATTTATCAAAATATGGCTTACATTTGAAAACATTAGAAAGATCTCCTTTTACATAAAAATATTCAAAAATTAAATATTATTTCCAGAAAAAAGCCCTAAATCCACTCCTTATGAAAATGCTGGGCTGGGGCTCAGTGGCAGGGTCTATGCTTTGGGTGCACAGGGCCCTGAGCTCAGCCCCAGCACATGTACACATGTACACACATAAACATGTACACACATACACATACACACATATACACACATGCCTACACACACGCACATAGCCTGGCAAACCAGTCAACAAAATGAACTTTTAAAAAATTCTTTTGGAGTACTGACAATTGAACTCTGAACATTCTGCAACTTAGGCAAGTGTTCTACCACTGAGCTATACCCCTATCCCTAAAAGGAGCCTTTTCAGCCCAAAAAAAGGGCATCTGTAGCATATAAATGGAAAACACTGCATGTCTGATATAGAACACATTTCCTTTAAGATTCAGGATGAGGCAAGGGCAATGCACCTTACCACTCCTAATTCCATTTTCCTCTACAAATAGCCCATGTGGTAGGACAAGAAAAAGAAAAGCCACAAATATTAGAAAAGAAGCAACAGAGCTGTCATTATTTTCAGTTGACATAATTTCTCTATGTGGAAATCTAAAAAAATTTAAAACTAAATTGAAAGAATGAAGGAACTTAGCAAGTTTTCAGGATATAGAACCATACAAAAAATTAGAGCATTGCTATACACCAGCAGCAATCAATTAAAAATGATACTAACACCACCACTATAAAAATATAAAGCACCCTGAATCATATCAAACAAAAATTGTGAAAGCCTTCATTCAAAGATAAGAAAGATGGCAGCCATGTGGGCTAGGAGGAGAACCAAGAGGCCAACCCCCTTCTGTGAGCCAGCTAGTGCATGGGCTAGGAGACAAGAAGAGCTTCCTGTTGGACTGTAAGTAACCAGCTGATCGGGAGGAACACAGACTGACATGATAGCTACTGAAGTAAAAAAAAAAAAAAAACTTAAGCTTGTATTGTTTGATTAACTTTGCAGGCCTAAAGCCAAGTAGTCTGATCATCTATTTAGAGGATAACAACATGCGGTACAGTATCTATGGGGGATCTCCTTCTGAAGGCGGTAACCATTGTTAATTCCTTATGGTAGCTATTTTGGGTTTTCTATTTTCTTGTTTTGAAGTCCTGTATCATTTTAATTGTTTGTTGTGTTTTGTTTTTATTCTGTTTTGTTTTGTTTGATTTTATCATGTCTGATGGTGTGAGCAGCTATTTTGAAGACAAAAAGAGGCTTTATGGCAGCCATTGTTGATTTCCTATTATCTTATTTTGAAACCCTGCATCACTTACACTGTTTTGTTTTGATTGGCTTTATTCTGTTTTATTTTGCTTGGTTTTATTCTCTTTAAAAACATTTTTTAAAAGAATATCTGTTAATTGACACTATGTGGAAAGTAAAAGATGAGTCTCAAAGAGATTACACATTAGAAGTATGTAATCAACACAAGCTTGTACCCATGGTGTATAAAAACCCCTGTGAATTTTAAGAAGACAAACCAAAAGAAATGAGCAAATTTCATAAACAGAAACTGTCACAGTGCCAGAAGCCAGCGAAAAAGGATGCAGCTGTATTAATAACCAGTGAAACACAAATGAAAATTGATGGAAGATACCTTTGCACCCCGTCACACTTAACAAATTTTAAAGTCTGAATGTGACCAAGGTATGACAGGAAAGTATGACAAAGGCTCTCTCCTGCACCAGTGTGTGTGTGTGTGTGTGTGTGTGTGTGGTGGCAGGGGGAGATACAACTTTGGGCATCCACAAGGAACCCTGAAGGCATGTGTATCCCAGGACCTGGAAGTTACACAGCTGAGCCACTGTCTAGAAATTCTGCACATGAGCCATGTCCCCAGTGGCCACCTCAAAGTTGGTAATGGCCAACCTTACATTGGAACAACTTAAGACAGACATCAAAGGAAGAGCTGTGAACGAATCAAGACACCATCACACGAGGAAGAGGCCTGGACCACAGCTGGGAAAACCAGTGTGCCTGGCTCTCACCAGCAGTGCGCAGAGTAAGGCTGGCTTTCTTCAGCACATGGGAGATGCCGCTCGGAAGCATCCTATTCAACTTATCACACAATTCTGTTCAATTTTACCCATAACTGAGGAAACTGTGCCCATGTGCCCATGTTTAAGATGAGTTGGTTCCATAAACTGTACCCTGTGGAACAAATCTGGCCAGCTTGCTCTGGTCAATGAAGCTTTATTGGGACATGTTGTCGTGGCCTTTTTTTTACGCACTGACTGCTGTCACTTTCTCACCTCAAGGTGAGAGCTGAGCACTGTGACAGAGGCTGTATCTGTCCCTTTGTAGAAAGTTTGCTGATCCTCACCCCTCAAAAAAAAGAATGACCAAGTCTGGCTGTCTCCCAAAGGACAGAGATGGGGTAGGCTCAGAGATGTTTTCCAGTGTCCCCAGGTAAAGAATTTTCTCTTTCTTTCTTTCCTTTTTTTTTTTTTTTGTGCCAGGGATTGAACTCACAACCTTGCACTTACCAAGCAGGCACTTGTGCCACAGAGCTTACAGAGCTAACCCCTGAACCAGGAATTATTTATTAATAGATCTCAGGCACATGGATTTCCAGTATTACGTCCCCTTCAAATACGCGTGCACATTTCAATACTTTTTACTTGTATGGTGTATTTTACAATTAAAAATTTTTAAGAGGGAGGAAATATTAATGATGATCTTGGCAGTGACCCTTATGATTCAAGGATACTGGCATCCTGTGATCTACATCCTCCACCTGTACCTGTCACTGTCTGGCTTGAGGGACTAAGGGTAGGGGTGTCTCCCAGCCTCATCAATGGGAGGCCGTGTCCAGCAGTTGCTTCTCACTCTACAAGACTAGGCCTAACATGAGGCAGAGCACAGCGAGGGTCTCGCAGTCTGCGAAGACAGACTGAGCTCGCCCAGCGCAGGGATTCTCTCGCCAGCTTCTTGGGCAAATGGCCGCCCACCTCTGGGCAAGCTCGGGCTAGAGAAGGTGGGCCGGGGTCTCATCACCTAGACCAGATCCTTTCACATCCTGCTTCCTAATCTTGCTCTCAGGCTCTGATCACTACTCTTAGAAGCTACTTGGGAAAGGGACTCACGTGTGGTCACTGCCCACCCCCCACGTGAAGGCTGCACATGCTGCATCTGGGGTCCAGATGTGGACACAGCCCAGTCCCTGTGCTTCCTCCTATGACCTCTCACTATCCAGCCAATGCTGCTGGTCAGTTCTGTGTTAGAGCAGGACCAAATTTTGCCACCTGAGCCCCTCCCAGGGTGCATCACATCAGGCTGCCATGCACAAGACATCCATGTGTGTCTTCCCACAGCCAGATGCCACATCCACCTACCTGTAGAGATCTGAGATCTGGTTAGTGTCGTAACGTGCACACAGGTCGTTGAGGGCTTGTTCGTGCTGGCCAAACAGGCGGATGTAGTTGGAAACTGGGAAAGGCTCCCGGGAGAGGCATGTGATGTCCTCCACCATTTTATACTTGTTGATGTGAATCCGGAAGTAGGTCCCAGTTTTCGCGCTACCTGTCACTATTTCTGAACCCTGGAGTGGATCAGAAAAACAGCGTTTAGAAGCATCTTCCGACTTTGGGAACTTTATCACAGTGATTTGCTTTTCAAAATAGAACAGGTCTTTGCCACTTGCTGCAAGGTATGGATGCTGACCAAACTCAAGGGAAGATTAACATCCCTGAAAACAGAACTTGGACTGCATGATTAAATGCTCATCCGGATGTTTTAAACTGTGATTACACTGTTCTTGTTTCTAAATTAGTTGCTAGGTTACAACCCATTATCATTCAATACACCTCACAGTGAGGGAGTGGAACTGGGTTTGCTCTTTTCTGTTAGTTGTTTTTCGACTCAAATCTCTTACGTTTTCACAAGACCGTTTTGAGGAAAACATCCTCATCACAGTGATCACAGGGAATTTCGTTGTTTTAAAGAATATCTAAAGAGACAGGTGAAGGTAAATAAGTTTCTGATGGCTGGGTTTGGGGAGGGTCAGTTTGATAAGGTTGGTTCCCAGGGACGAGGGCCAAGACCATGGTAAATAGACACACATGCTCAAAGATGACCTTTCAGTGTGTAAACAGCTCGAAATGCGGGTCTCTAGCATTTTGCCCTTTCAAAACCGACTAAAACTGCCATAGGAAGTCAGTGACAGGAAAGAAGCCTCTCTAACTCCATGTTGTGAGCGCTTTTCTGTTCTAGTTCTTGACAGTGCCAGCGATTCCTTCAGACCTGCTCCCAGGGGGCCAGGACTGGGGACTCTGCAGGCCAAGGGTTTTGTGGGTGGCAACTGGACTCTCACTTTGCTCCTGGACTCCGAGTGCAGCACAGAGCAACTGATCTCAGCTGAGTGTGTACAGATCTGAGCTTCGCTCTGAACGTGTGTGTGAGACCCGGAGACCCAGAGCAAGTCAGACTCCTCTCATCCCAAACATTTCCTCGGTCCTGGACTTTGCTTGGGGATTAACAAGGACCATGGTTTAACTTTTTAGATAAACTGAGGCAACTGGTAAGTGTTTGGAGATCCAAGGTGAAGCTCGGGGGGCCCTGCCAAGGAAAGGCTTACGAGGGACCAGGTCAGGTGGAAGAAGATGAGAAGCTGGGGTTTGGGAGGGAGAAAGAGGATAGTGACACTGGGGAGAGAGGCTGAGGGACTCACCACAAGGCAGACACATTGGTGTGATCTAAACAGATTTGCCAGCAGGGAAATGTGTTCACAGTGCATATTATAACAGCAAAATATTCACAGCCATCAACAGTGCATCCCATCTGGGGGGTAGCAACACTTAAACAAATGAGAGTAGTCATTTTCTATGATGGGGAGACTGCATCATTTTTTGCTGTTTTTCTGTTCGTTTGATTCTGTGGTTTCCAAATTTAAGCAATGATTATCATTTCTAAAATAATGAAGTGATTTGTAAATATTCTGACTGTGCCGTGGCGAGGAATCAGACTTTATTTTTATTTATCTATTTATTCTTTGTCTTTTTGAGACAGTTTCACTACACAGTTCAGGCTGGCCTTGAATTCACTTTGTAGCCCAGGCTGGCCTTGAACTTGCAGCAATCCTCCTGATTCAGCTTCAAAAGTGCTGGGATTACAGGTGTGCACCACCACACCCTGCAAGATCCACTCTTTTGACGAACAAATGGAGACAGAAATGAAACAGAAAGCAGAGGGAGAAAGGAAGAGGTAAGAGGTAAGATGGGAATAGAAGGGAAAAGGAAAGAAAGGAAAGGGACAGAGGGGGCAAGGCTAGTAGGGGAGGGTTGGGAGGGGCCTTCTAGGAAGGGGTGAGAGAAGCCAGGCTGAGCCTCTGGCTTCAGGGTGTGTGATCCCCTAATCTCTATCCTGCCAGTCCTTGATGTGCCTTGGCCTTTTCCATTCAGTGGGTTTCCCAAGTCCCTACTTCTCAGCTGGAAAGTTGCAGGCAAGTGAATGTCCCAGGAGGGCCCACTCCCACTGATTCGGAAGACCTGCCGGGGCTTGGGAGGGCTCCCTGAGAGCACAGGATGGTTTCAGCTGCAAGTTTGCCCAAGGATTGCTGGACAGTGGAGAAACAGTCCACAGGAAGCACTGCTCTGCACCCAGGGATATTCCAGGCCACCTCGAGACCCACACTGTGAGCAACAGCAACCTGACCCGAGACCCCACCCATAGCCAACCAGGTCTTCCTGTGTCTGGCAGGGCTGACAGGAACTTTGGCCGACCATCTCGAGTTGAGGCCATGGTCTCTCATGGGTGGTGGCTGACAAGCTCCCGAGGTGCCCTGGCTGGCTGCTGGCCAGCAGCAGTGATAGTATGAGCGTTCAGCACTGCTGGGGTCACCCCATCCCGTTAGGGTGGCACCCTCAGGGTCCTTCCAGTGACTGCTATAGATTTGCTGCCTATTTATTATTAATTTTGTTGGTCTTAGTTTTTAAGGATCTAAGAGCAATCTCAGGGTCTCTTGTGTGTCAGCGTGATGCTAAGCATGCGTGCTCCATAGCTACAAGGGCTTGATGAGTCCCTTCAGTGAGCAAACCACCTCTCCAGAGCGACAGTGGCACAGCAGGTATTGCTGAGCATGAATTCTAGCTCCAGAAGGCAAACTGTGTCTGTTTCAATGAGATGTGTCCTGCATTAGCATAGCTGGGAGGGCCTCCTGGAGAACCGGAATGCATAGCAGTATTTTGCCTCTACTGCAGATGACTAAGGAAGGGGTGTTCTCAAACACAAACTCCCCCTGTCCTCAGGGTCAGTGTGGTCCCAGATGGTGGCAGACCAGGAAAACTCAGCTCCTCCTCATAGAAGATCTCACCACTAAATGATGGATTAAGGCTCCTCCGAGTGCCACCACCCTTGAGGATTCTGGGTGATTATGATTATTTTACATGCTTTTCAACTTGGCATGTTGGGGTAGTCTAGTTTCTTTTTTAAGTAGATGATAAATTGTTAGGAGAGTTGGATCTTCACCCAATACGCTGCTTCCAGTATGGTTTTTCTTCTTTTTTCCCCTGAGTCCGATTATCTTTTTGAGTTCCTTTATGATTTTACAAACGTTGGGAAACAGCTTTGGAATTTGTCCAGTTGGAAGATGCAGGGTTAATCAGAGTTGGGGTGCAAGAAAATCAGGCTCCTGGCTCTCAGCACAAACACAGGACTTTAAATTTAATAGTATTCAATAGTATCCAATGGTATCCAGAATTTGTTGTGACAAATTCCCTTATTTCATGGTGTACACGCCAACGAGGCATGTGGACTGGAGTCTGCATAGTAGTTCATTATGTGCATTATTAGACAGCTCGGGCCTTTCTTCCGTCTGTTGGCTTAGTGCATAAGGAGCTCACAGACCACGGAAGAATCCTCCTGCTTAGACACTGTGGAGAGCACAGACGGGGACATCTGGTGAGAGTCACCTGCGCTGCATTTTTGTAGAGTAAGTCAGCACCACTAGTGAGGTATTGCTCCACCTATCTGAACCACTGCCTATATCCAGATGATGGCCTGACCATTTTGGCAACAATTTTACTTACTTGAATTAATTCCAACTCCAAAAGATTGCCACGGAGCCATCCTACATTTTTTTTCTTGGATAATAAAAATGGGGGAAAAATCTGTTTAGATCTTCTGTACTAATTAAGAAGAAGCCCCACCTGGCAAAACAGTTAATTAAAGTCAGGGGTCCTGTTCAAATACTGTCAGAGTTCCCGCCAAAGTGACTATTTAAGTTGCACTCTTATTAAAAGTCTCATTATCTGAACCCCCTTGTGGCTCTTCCTCTGATTTTATCTGGGGAGCATGCAAGTGACTCGTGGGTAAATGACACTGCGTGTAGGAAATTGCACGCTGTCCTTGAAGAATCTGCTTCCATCTGAAACAGAGCCCAGTGTTTGCTAGGTGTTATACACATTAGGCACAAGCTATTTATCTGTGACCACTAGAGGCTCGGCCTCGGGACACCCTGGGCTGCACTCTAGTTTTCGCATCCCCTGCCCTTTTGGTGGCAGGCTGTATTTTCCAAAGATGGCACAGCAGCAGCCCTGCTCCTACACTCTTTGCAAAATGACCTTGACACTCCTCCCACTTGGAGACGGGCTCTCCCTCCCCAGCCCTTGAATCATGTGGGCTGTGATTGCTTGGGGGAGCTGGTGGCAGTCGGGACCATGTGACTTGCAACGTGTGGCCAACTCAAGTGAGAACATGTGTCCTGGAGCCCCCAGCTGCCACTGCATCCAGTGTCCCCTCAGCCATGCTGTGAGCACCGCACTCCCATTGCAGGGTGAGTTGCAGGCCCTGTTCTGAGCACACAGCCTTCAGATGTCCAGACCAGGGGCCTATGTGTCCTGCCCTTGCCCAGAGGCCCCCGATGCCTCCCAGCACCCTGCCTCTTCCCGCTGTGTCCCTGCGAAGTCCTGAACCTGGGCTCTGATCTGAGCCAAATGTCCATTTCACACAGCGGCAGAAACCAGAGAGCCGATTACTGTGTCCCCAGCGTGATGTGAATCAGACCATGTGGACAGGACACCTAGAAGAATCTGTGAGAGGCGAAGGTTTCAAACACATAGCACCTGTCTCCCGTCTATTTAATCTGGAACTATTCTGTGCCTGGGCTGCTCCAGGGCCAGTGCTGTTTCGCAGAAGATCCTAACAGGCCTGGAGGTACAGAGAGGTTGAAGAACTTGTTTGTGGCCTGTGGGGTGCACAGGAGAGTGGGGCTTTCAGCTTCCTGATGGGAGAAGAGAGAATTCTGAGTCTGCTCCCTTTGCAGGACATTTTCAGTAACTTCTGTTGGAATCCGCTGTGTGGCCAGCCTCATCCTCAAGGAAATCTGAAACATGTGTCAGGTTGGTCACTACGTTAATCCTCAGAATCACCCAATGGCAGGCAATGGGAGCAGAAGTTAGGCAGGTAGCTTCCGAGCCTGCATCACTGACTCAAAAGCAAATGTGGCACCAGCAAGGAAGTCTGGGTGACAAGAGCCAGCCTGGACCTGTCTGAGCAGGGCGCATCAGCTCTCCAGGTGACTAGCCACTGTATGTCCTTCTGGGCTCTTCAGCCAGGGTGGATTGAGCCCCACAGCTCCTGTTTTGCTGATGGCCTGTTGGGAAATTAAGAGAGGGGAGGAAAATAATGGCAACTCCATGGGCACCCCAGATACTGAGCTATTTGCTTTCTGCAGTCATGAAAGTAGATGTACAGGTCACCTGGACACTGCTGGCTTGATGGCCCTCAGCAGGTGAATGGATAAATAAGGCATGGCGCACTCACACAGCCAAATATGAATGCTGAAAAGATGCATTATCAAGCCACAAAAGACGTGGAGGAAACCTAAATGGATGCTGCCAAGTGACAGGAGCCAATCTGAGAAGAAAGCAGACTAATTCCAACTGTGTGACACTGGGGAAGGCAAACTATGGAGATCCTGGGTGGAGGGAGGGAGGGTGGGGGAAGGTACTCCTCAATCTCAAAACTCGGGCACCTGCCTCATACAGTTGTCAAGACCCCCTAGGATACAAGACCAAATGTGAACCTCAGTGTGCAGCCTGGGCATGGTAGATAACGGTGTCGGCATGGATCCATCGGTTCTAACAAACACACCACTCCTGACGGAGCTGCCGATGTCAGCCAAAGCCCTGCATGTGCTTCGAGGTGGTGGTGGTGGTGAAAGGGTCTGTGGGAAATGTGTGTACCTTCTGCTCAATTTGTTATGAACTGGAAACTCCTCTGATAGTGAAATCTATTGAAGAAAGCTTACTGGTTTAAAACAGCAAGAATTTTAATGATCTCAGAGTCTGGGAATTAGCAACTGGGAGTGGCTGAGTTGGGAGGTTTTTGGATCAACAGCTCTCATTAACTGTTGGTCAAAATGTGGGTAGGCTACAGCCACCTAAAGCCTCGAGGGGCACTGGAGGGGCAGTGCCAGCCGAGAGGCAGCCACGCGCATGGGTGGGAAACCAATGCTGGCTAGCATGGTGGGCTCAACACCTTACTATGGGACCCACTGAGTGGCTGCCTGGGGGCCTCACACAGGGCGCATGTGATCCAGGAAGGCACAGCTGGGAGCTTGAGCACATGCCATGGCCTAACCTTTGAGGTCACACACTGTCCGTTCCACAGCATCCTGCTGGCTCCTCAGGCCAGCCAGCATGTGAGGGGACAGAAGGGCACAAGGGCAAGGATTCTCGGAGGTCACCTGGGGGCTTACACCATAGCAGGTTTCTGATGTGTGAACTGCCACATTCCCTGGAAGACTTGCATGAAGACTTTCATCCTGCTGCAGATGGAGCGTTACAATTCAAAGGGAAAATGAACCCCGAGAGTGATACTCACAAATTCAGACTGGGTCCTCTGCACTTCCAGGCCAGTGGGGATGGCCGGCTTGGTGATGTGCAGGTAGTGGTAGGCCCCAGGAAGGATGCCCCCTGGAGGAGAGGGCAAAGTTTACACATTTGGAATAAGTCGCTGAGGAGGCAAGGGACAGAGTTGGCATTTTCAACGGGGGGCAAACAGCTGTCTCCACTGCATGTGCTCCTCAGACTTTCCCAGCACAGCATGGCTAACTGCCACTCCTTGGGGCAGTTGTGCTTTGTGTAATCAAATCATTGTGCAGGCAACATTACACCAAGCTAACCCAATGTGTCCTGGGACTCCCCGCAGCTCCCAACACCGAATCCGCCTTCCAAACCAGATCAAGACTTCCAGAGGCCTTTGGCGCTGAGCACAACCCCACCCCCTCATACCTCCAGTAAGTGACCCAAATATAAAACATTGACCTTTATATGGCAAATCGACATAGGTATTTGCTCAGTGCTTTAGAAAACTGTCACTATCAAATTCTAAATTTTCTGGGCTGTCCCCAAGGCCACACCTATATCTGACACCCCTCTTTCCTGCTGCTCTGGATGGCTAGAGGGGCTGCTCCATGGCCCCTTGGAAGTAAATATACAACTGTGTAAAAGTGTGTGCTTTTCTGGCTGGAACATCCATAACCTTCAACAGCATTGTTTTTAAAGGTCAAGGAGTCCTGCCTTGCTTATCACATTACCTCCCTGGGGGTCAACAAGGCTGAGCAGGTGGAAATGGACTGTTTTACAGCTGCAAAGGACTGGGCATTCATTCTCTCAGATAGCATTAAAGACCTGGGCTTCTGGGAATGGGGGTTCTGGGGAATCTGTCAGAGAAACTCTCCAGGGAAGGCCTGGTTCATTTCTAGTCTACTTCTTTATCTGTCAGGATGATGCTCAAGATGCAAAGGGCCCTAACCGTAATCATGCTGAGATCCTAACGAATGCCCGAGAAGTGACATGTGTCCCTCCTGTATCCTCATAGCAACCCTCTGGGGACTATGGAGCCTGCACCATGCCTAAGAGAACCACGGCGGCCACTGTGGGTACCAGCCAGACCCAGCCCATGGCATCACAGAGGGAGAGAGTGGCTGCTCATGCACCTTGGATCTTGGCTCCTTTGTACATGGGGATGAGGCGGTCCAGGTCAGCTGGAGGCTCTATCACAGGCTCAAGGGTTGGATCGAAGAGATTGAGCATGGTGGCCGCCAGCTGAAAGCCGACTTCTTTGGAACTGAAGTTGCTGTGAGTCCAGTCATTGGCATAGTATCTGTTGGAGAACTTGGTGAGGGGGCCGGCGGCCCTGATGGCGATGTCGTTGGTGTGGAAGTTGGTGTCAATCACAAGCCGGCCGTCATAGACAAGACACGCGTCGTTCAAGGCTTTGAAAGTCTCATAGTCCACGTTCTTCTCACAGAAGCTGAAGAACATCTAGGAAAGGAACAATCATAGCATGACTGGATCATGCTTCATTCACCTCTCAGGAGCAGGATTCGTCTCCAGGGTTATTTAAGAAGTAATCATAAATTAGTTAATAAATGGCTGTAAATTACTTAGCATTTTGTAGATTTAAAAACCTACTAGAAGTGTGTCACAATTTTGGCATATGTGTGTGAGGAAAATCCAGAGTTGACCCCATCTTTAACGTGAAAGTCTGGAAGTTCTCTCCCAAGCTATGGAACATACCGTGGGTGTCTATTTCTTCCACTTTCATTTAATACTGCATGTGAGGTCCTAGCTACTAGAATTGGGCAACTAGGGAAAATGAGAGGTCTAAATATCAGATAAGACATACAACTGTCACCATTTTCATGTAGTTCATGCATCTAGAAAGTAGCTACCAAAATAAAAAAGTGAAGTTGGCAAAGGCTTAGATTATAACATTTATATACAAAATCAATTGCATTTTGTATACTATCAGTGAGTGACTGAAAATTAAACAATCCATTTATAATAAATTAAGTTTTAATAAAATAAAATTTAAACAATCTATAATAGCTCAGAACTACACAAAAGAAGATATACCAATGACCAAAAAGTATGGAGAAGATACCCAACACCATTAACCACATTAGGAAAGCACAAATTAAAAATATAATGATACAGCACATCACACTCAGGAGAAAGGCTGACATTAGAAAGACTGACAATACGTAGTGTTGGCTAGAGCAAGGAGCACCTGGAACTCTCAATACATTGCTGGTGGAATGCAAAAGAGTACAACTACTTTGGAGAGCAGCAGGTAGCTTTTTAAGGGACAAATATCAACCTACCATGTGACCTAGTCATTCTTTGGGAATATAGCTAAAAGAATGAAAATATATGTTTACTCAAAAACAGGTAAGAGAATATGGGTAGATAGCAAATGAACAAACAAAATGTGATATGGCCACACAATAAAATACTACTCAGCATTAAAAAAGGAATGACCTATTGATACATGGAACTGTATAAAACCTCAAAAATCACTATGCTGAGTAAAAGAAACCAAATGAAAACATAGGGCGTGGTGTGATTCTAGTTATAAAAACCATCATTGGCAGTTACATATACCATCTGCTTTAGATTCCTATGGCTACTCTAGTAAAGTGCCACACAGTGGGGAGCTGCGAACCACAGACACAAATTGTCTCACAGTCTGGAGGCTGGAAGTTGGGATCAAGGTGTGGTCAGGACCATGCTTCCTCCCAAGGCTCCAGGGAAGGAACTAGACCCTGACTGGCTCTGGTGGCTGCTGGCAATCCTTGCCCCTCGGTGACTTACACTGCCATCACTGTAACCTCTGCCTCTGGCTTCATATGGCTACTTCCTGGTCAGCACGTCTTTCTCCAGGGAAGTACACCAGTCATGGGATGGAGGGTACACTCTGATCCAGGATGGCCTTCTCCCATCTGCAAAGACCCTACCTCTATGTGAGCCCCAGTCACCAGTCCTGAGGGTTTCTGGGAAACATGCTCTAGGGACCCACAACATCATCACCACTGTCAAGAGGCAAATTCATGCCCACTAAAGGCCACCCAACACCCCAAAGGGGGCTGACATCCCCATTCCTCCTTTTTCATTCCTCATCTCTCACAAGTACCAAGTGCTGGACAGATAATGAAAGAAAGACAGAAATCAGGGAGCTGGGCGGCTTGGGATGATCACCCACAGGGACTGCTCCCAAGACATGCAGCAGGACAGGGAGGAAGAATGTACCAGCACAGACCACTTCCCACCTGCATCTGACTCTCACTGCTGTGGGATGAAGGTTTCCCAGGACTAGGGCTCCGGATTAAGGCAATGAAGAGCATTTGCAAGATATTTTGCCAAATTCTGATTTTAATCTGAACATGAAGCCAAGGTTGGGGGCAGAGAACCCAGGGGGCTTTGGGGAGGTTTTCCTGGGCTTCTGCTTCTCCAAGGGAGCGTGTGCTCCCTTCCAGGGGTTCCCTGAGATGAACTGGGTAAGTTTCCAGGATCATCATTTTGGAGGGGAAAAGTGAGGCAAGAACACTTTGGTTTCTCTATCGTAAGTAGGAATTACAATGACATGTATGTATAGACACTTAAAATGAAATGGATTTCTCTGTCTTTTTCACTGCTATCTCCACCACACCTACGACAGTGCGTGAGATCTGTCTACTCAGTGTTTGTCTTAGTTACTTTTCACTAGTCACTGAGACAAAATACCTGATGCCCAAAGTTGGGAAAGGAAAGGTTTATTTCTTACAGTTTTTGGAGGTTTCAGTCCATACTCAGTTGGCTCCAAGGCAGGGTGGCATGGCGGGCCGCAGTTCATGGCGGCTGCAAACCGCAAGCGGAAACCAGCAAGAGAGACCTTCTCCCTGCCATTACATCACATTCTGGCTCCACCCCCTAGGAGGGTGTAGCACTGTCACCACCAATCCAAGCACTAGACAATGAACCAATCACAAATGCACAATGCAAATACTTGAGGCCTGGGGGCCACCGACGTAAACCATGACAGTGTTCAATAAATATTCACAAAGTAGGGGCAGAAACCAGTGTACTAAGGAGCAGAATATAAAATTCCCATGGCCCTTGGGCAGCAACAGGCCCAGGACAGGGCAGGTCCCCAGAGATGGCTTCCCTTCTCCATCCTCAGACTTCCTTCCATGAAGAAGTAAGTAATTCCCTCCCCAGTGATCGTGGACCAGTGCAGTGACTGACCTCCCATAGACATGCCTTTTGAGGCCAGGTCATACAGGGAACATAGTCTCTCTCTGTGTCTCTGTCTCTGTCTGTCTGTCTGTCTCTCTCTGTCTCTCCATTTGCCTTTAGAACTAAGCTGCCATATTGCCAGGAAGCCCAGTGCCACAGAGGAACCACTTATAAGGGTTCTGGATAAAATCAATTTAAGTTGATCGGCATCGATAGTCATGCGAGAGAGTATGTGGGCCTTCTGGAAGGTGCCCCCAACTCTTCCAGCTGACTTCAGCTGCCCCAGAGAGATCCAGTGAGAACTTCCCGATGGGCCCAGGCAAACCTTTACCCGGAGACATGATAGTAACAAGTGCTTGTTGTGGCCCTGTACCCCTGAGTGGGCAGTAGCTTGCAGTTCCTCTGGAAGAGTCAGAAAGCAGAACCCCAAATCCAAGACTCTACATTCTCTGCCCAGCAGCTGGGACTCACAGCGCACTGCAGCTGGAAAGGCTTGGTAGGCGTGGTGAAGCTAGCACAGCAGATGGGGTCGGGGTTCAGGCCCTGGTTCCACTGGGCCAGGATGGCGTCCCGGAAGGTGGTGACACCGGCTGCCTCCAGTGCCTCCTCCACTGCGCTCTCCACTGAGTAGTTGTTGATGCAGGTGACCGCGGACTTGGGCGGGGTGTGTACGAGGTAGATGCAGGTGCCTCTCACCCCCAGGTTTAAGAGCATCTCCACGGTGGTGTAGGCGTCAATCGTATTTCCGTAGACAATGACATTCCCTGGAAAAGGAAAGACGAAAATGCTAAGACACACAGTTAAAAAACCAACTTATTAGTCAAGCGCTAATAATGCCAAATTGCTCCCTGTAACCCTCTCATTTTTCAGCTGCAGGAAGCCAGTGGTGTTACCTAGCAACACTGACCAAGATAATTTAGTAAAGAATTGGCACAAAACATCCCACAAAGTAGTCAAGTACTTCTAGCACAGAAGTAGGACATTCATTTATGTTCCTATAATTTGAAAGTTGAAATTATGCTGAACGAAATGGCCTAGAATAAAACCTTTTATCTTGTTTTTGTTCCCCATTTGCCACACTTATTAAGGAAACAAAATTACTGAAGTTTGCCATAGTTGCTTGTGCTCCCTAAGAGATAAAAGGACAGTGGTTAAAAAAAATTTATGCACATCATGTTACTGATATTTTAATCTTTAAAGTCAAACTGGGTCAACTTCAAGGACATTATTTCTTTTTTTAGAACTAAGGGCTAGGACATTCTGCTTTTTGAAAAGTAATTTTATAAAGATTCAAATTGTGAGTTTTAGAATGTAATATGTCCAGACCTGGCCAGAGGGGCTGAAGAGTGTTATTTTGCTCAGCAAATATAAAGTCATAAACAATCTTCTGCTGTTATTGTTTTGAGACATGGTCTTGCTATGTAGTTCAGGCTGGCTGGCCTTGAACTCACCAAGTAGCCCAGGCTCATGACAATCCTGACTCAGCCTCCCAAGTGCTGCAATTACAGGTATGCGCCATCGTAATCAGCTAAGCTAAATTTCTCTCATATAAAAGCATCTTGATGGTAATAGTCTATATTATTTATTTACATTTTTCAAAAATACTATAGAAGTAATTACAAATGCGATTCTATTATTTCATCTATTTAAATTTTTTTATTTTAAAGAGAATAAAAAACCATAAAAACAATATAGAATTTCAGAACAAGATGACAGGAAATTAACAATGGTTATTTTGTTGCATATTGTTATCTTCAAAATAATTGTGCAGATTACCAGATATATGCATGCAAACTTGATCAAATGATATAAGCACTAACTGTGCCTTATTTCATCCATTTTAGGGTTGGTGGCTTTATAAGAAAAGTGTAGTATATGAAATTTTAACATGAAGTCATCATTTTTACCTTGTCACGAAGAGAGGATGTGCTATAGACTTTCCAGGCATGCTGTAACAGTTTTACCACTTTGCATCTCTATTACACACTGGTTGGTAAAGAGGATGAAAAGAAATTTTACAAGGCAAAACTGCCCCCCCCATGGCAAATGTATTGATTCAATTCGGCGGAATACATTATGCAAAACTCAGTTGCAATCCAAAATTAAAAGGCAGTACAATAGCTTATCTTACTGGATTAGAAAAAATAGGCCATGCTGACTTCTAAATGGCTTCTCAGAGGGGGACTATGTCTTGGAGTGGGCCCACACTCTGCACTTGCTCTGAGCACCTGACCAGAGCACTGGGCGAGGGAGTGGGGTCCTCCCCTCCGGCCACACGAGGGCACGAGGCCTCTTCCCCATCGGAGCTGTGGGGAACATTCCTGAGCCAACCTCAATCTTCTTGGCTGAGAGAGTCAACACTTTGCTTAAATTATTGAGGCTCCCACCTGCTGTAAACCACGAAGCTTGGTCATCAACACAGAGCCAGCCTGCCAGGAGGGCCCCGCCTGCCTCCTCGAACTGTCAAAGGTTTGAGGTCTGCTGCTCTCTCAGGACACCCCATGCCAAGAGAGGATTCTTTCTCCTGAACAAAGTGTGGAGTGGAACCCAGTACAACTCTGTGTTTGGTATTTTTCCAGGCTTCTCCATGTTTACTGTCGGCAGCAATGTGAGGGACAGGTAGTAAACTTTATAAAGTCCCTAATTTTTAATTTAGAGGTTTACTGATAAATAGCTTAACTTCTCAACAGTCTTGGCTCTTGTGTAAGTCAGTTGGGAAGTGATGGGAATCACTGTGATAAAAAAGAAAATCAACCTTTAAGGAGGACTTACTGTGGCTCACAATTAGATGAGTTGGTCCATGGTTGCTTGGCCCTGGTGATTTTAGGTCTATGAGGAGATGATCCATCATGGCAGAGTGTGTGTATGTGTGTGTGTGTGTGTATGAATAAAAGGAGAGAAGGGGCCCAGGTTCCATGTTCCCCTTCAAGGGCACTTGCCCAGGAACCTAGTTTCCTCCTACCAGGTCCCAGGTGCTGAAGATTCCAGCATCTCCTGAAGTGCCATAGGCAGAGACCACACCTTTAGTGTGAAGACTTTGAGGGATATTGAAGCTATCATTAATTTAAAGCAAAGCTTCTTATCAAAAATATGAGACTTTGGTCACTATAACAGTCAGCTGTTGCCACAATAATGCTGTGTACCAAGTAACCTCAAAATGTCAAACTACATTAAGTGTGTTGTGAGTTAACGCACATCCATGAAAAGCTGGTATTAGCTGATCTGGCTCTATGCTGGGCTGGGGTCTGCACCAGTATGTGTTTTGTCTTCTTGGACTCAGGAGCAAGGAAGGGCAAGAACAATCACTTATACAATTTCAAAACTCAGCTTGCGACACATCCTCTAGCTCTGTATGCACCACAGCCACACCCATGGTCAAGGACACTCCATCCACCCACTGTGTCCATGAATATTTGCAAAAGAATAGTCCCACTTATCAATCATATGTTAAGTAACAGCCTATGTTATTCTGTCTGGAACTTTCCATTCAAACATGCTCTGATTATTTACCTGTATTTCTCTAATCACAAAACATAGTAGAGTCTCATTACAATACTAGTCAATTGGTGAATAAACCAAGGCCTACATGTCATATAATGTCCCTTGACAAATATTGTAAGACACAGTAACAACCTGATGTAACAAGTCTGTCTCTTCTTTTTTTACCAGTTCAATATCCTTCCTTTTAAAGGTTTACTCTCTATGGAGGATTATTTCTCTTATTATCTTTCTGCAACTGAAAGTTCTTTATACACTATTTCTCACTTTGAAAAGAATTTTTGGACTCAATTAGTGTTTATCTTGTAACTCTAATATGCCAAGCACAAATTCAGCAATTTTACACACAATTCTTTCTTCCTATTATCATCAAACCGGTATTTGGAGCTATTAACAATAGCATTAGCTTCACTCTAATATCCATAAATACCTTTTTTCATAAGCCAACATCAAAAATATAAGTAAGGTAGAAAGAAATGATAGAACAACCAGTCTTATTTTGGGAGAAAAAAATCAGTAGAGAAAATCTTGGATTATTCATTTTGGGACAAATCAACCCAGGCATAAAAATATGATTATTTGCATTTATCAGAGTAATGGTCCTAGCATGGATGGGTTGAAACATGGGCTCTAGAAGGTCTCATCACACTTGGACTGCAGCAGATGGTCCATCCTCCAGCCTGCCGAAGCCCTGTAGGCCTGAGTGGTGTCCATCTTTTGGTCTGCTATGATGTGAAGATGGTCTGCACCGCCAAAACTCTGGCCAGGCTTGATTCATCGCCGGGCAGCGCCAGGAGCTGGGGCCTCGTGGGAGGTGGCTGGACGATGAAGCGAGGCTCTGAGATGGGCTGATGCTGTCCTCAAGGGAAAGAGTAGCCATGGCTGCAGTCTGCACCCTTTTGCTCTCCTCCACACTCGCCCACTTGCCCTGCCACTTTCTGCCATCCATTGGAACAGCTGAAGGCCTTCATTGGATGTGGCCCAGTGCATCCTGGGCTTCCCAGCTCCCAGAACCCAGTCAAAGTAAACCTCTCCTCTATAGATGCCCAGTTTTCAGTGCTCTGGTATAGTAGCAGACAGCAGACTCAGACATCTTCCCAGCACCTGCCACAGCCTGTATCCCTGGGTTTCTCCCAGAGCTGATGTATTTGGACTGTCAGCTTCCTGTCCATGCTTCCCACGCATCCCCCTGCAACCTCACACGGTGGTGGTACCGTCACAGTGGATGTGACAGAAAGCTTCCTGACTGGACACACAGGCGAATGCTTGACATTTATCAGACTGCTGCTCCTAACGCTTCCCCCTTGCTAACAACCAAGTTCTCATGCCCTCTAAATATCTGGCACAAAACAACCTCATTTGTGCCAGATTTTGCTGCTACCTCTTTCTCCTTGGTATTCACTATTAATTTGGCAGTATAGGAAATATCAAGTCACCAGATGGGTTGTACACCTGGGCTATAAGATAGAAACATGGTCCCATAACAGCATTAGGTCTGGTTTTTAGGTTTTCTAAAGCTCACAAAATCCTTCATAATCCCAAATGTAACCAACGTTGTGTGTGCCTACAACAGACTGTAGGTATAAAATAATATTCCTGCCATATTGGTGGCATTTAAACTCAAGGAAACAAGAAATCACATCCTTAATGTGTATGTAAGGAAAGGCAGGTGCTGAGCAGATAGAAGGACAGGCTCGTAATTGTGCAGAAGTTGTTAGAATTTTGAGATTTTGACGGTGCTGGGTCTCTTTCACATACAGATTTGATTTCGGGTCACTCACAGAGCTTTCGGATATTTTATGTGGAAGCTGGCAGTTGTATGACTATCATGCCACAATGATGAGGTCATTTTTGGCTGAATCCAGGTTGGAAGGGAACAGAGAAAGAAAGGTGGGCAGAGAGGAAGAATTGGGAGAGTGTCAGAGAAACAGATTTTCATTACTCCTGGTGTAAGAACTTAGAAGTAGGGCACAGAAAGTGGTGGTGAAAGTGTAGAGGGGACAAGCCAAGGGAAGTGAATTAAGACCAGAACAGGGGACCCCAGCTGGCCTAGACCAAGGGGGTTGTGGGGCTGACAACAGTGTGCCTGCCTGTGTGGGTGGTGGCTGGGTGGGCTCTGTTGGCACAGAATACCCTGATGGCTACAGAAGGACTGAGACAGCCCCTGCTGGAGTGGGGCCCATGACACGTGCTCCTTGGTGGCACCTACTCACAAGCCAGAAAACTCCATTTACTTAAAAATGCATTAGATCAATGTACCCAGCAGCTGGCGCCTTATGATGCAAGGGGACCTTGGAGATATTCAGAAGTCTCCAAAACGTTGAGGGGCTTCCTTCACATCCCAAGGATGCCACAAAAACCACCTCGATATTTGCAGGTAGGGATGAGAGAGCCGAGTGCATCAGGGAAGTCCTCTGTATGCCAGTCTCCCGCTAAAAGGCTCTCATCGCTCTGTGCTTCCTAGCGTAGTTCATTTAGTGGCCAAGGAATGACCACTTTGTGCATTTGACCCACGTGGCAGAGGCAGGGGATGGCAGCTGGCAAATGACAGCAGAGGATGAGGGCACTGTGGCAAGCATGGAGCAGAAGATGATGGGTCACAAACACAGCAGTTCCCATGGACGCCAACCCTGCTGTCCCTTGGAGGGAGAAATGGTGCATTATGCAGGTCACAGATCTAGAATGGGAAGTGGGGGCGGAGGAGGACTGCCGAGAGCCTGGGACTGCATGGGGCCAAGAGAACACAGTCTTTCTCCCTGCAGCAAAGTTGCTCTCAGGAGGAAGGAGGGCCTGGTGCCAACAGGATGAGGGGACACGGTGGGACACAAGGGTGCCACTGTGGGCCCCATCTCGGGCTAGACAGTAGAGACTCACCGGTTCCCCGGTGTGGAAAGAAAGTAGGTTTTGCATTCTGACACACACTGTGTGATAGGGAGAGAGCAGCATTGCAAGGAGCAGCTAAGTAAGATGATGGCTTTGGTAGATCAGCTACAGGAAGTCCCCAGGCTCAGGAGGGTGGAGTCATGTCCACAGGCTGGGCAGACATCCGGCTTCCTGCAGGTAGGGAAAAACAGCTGTCGAGGCTAAAAACTCACCAATATTTAAGGGTAAAATGAGTTTATAGAAATGAAAAGCAAAATAGGTCTCTGTTATATTCAAGAAATAAAATAGTGGGGTTTTTTTTGCGGTGGAGGGAGGCTTAATTCTTAAAGTAATGGAGCGACTGTTTATCTTTGTTTTTTGCAACAGGATCTTGATATGTGCTCCAGACTGGCCTCAGATTCATGGCGATTCTTCTGCCTCAGCCTCCCAAATACTGGGATTGTGGGCACAATTGGCTACCACGCCCAGATCTACAGCAATGCTTTTAAGAAATTACTTTCAAAGATGCCAGAAAGGCACTCTAGTCTTTTAACAGAATGCTTTAACTTCTAAACACTGGGAAAATGTGTTTGCTGCTGCCTCATGGTTTCATCCCAAACCCTGAAGATGAAAGATCCTTTGAAGAGAAAACCAAGACTTGAAAAGAAGGCAAGGATTTAATGACCCAGAGGTCTGGTCATGAAATTAGATCTCAAGAATGTTGGAAAAAGACATTCTTGAGATTTATGCATGCAGTTATTCAGGTGAACTTTTCTTCACAATGATTATACTCTTAAGGCCAGCGGAAACAAGAATCATAGACCAGATTTTGTAGTTTGTGTATTTCAGGTATTGCTCTGCGTATTCATCTAGTCTGCTGTATTTCAACAAATACTTAGCTCTGCTTTTGCCACTTCAAAAGTGACACACAGTGGTTACATGTGACCTCGTTCATCCTCAGGCTGAGTCCATGAAATGGGTTTTCTTATTTTATCCAGTAAATTGCACACAGAGAGGTTGGGAAGTGAGCTCAAGGCCACACAGCAAGTGGATGGACTGGGCAGTACTCAGCCCCAGGGGGTCTGGTTTCAAAACCTGCACTCACATCATCATCGCACATTTGTAGATGGGTCTGAAACATGTCATCAAGTACTCTGATTGGCCTGTTAGCCAGTGTGACTAGAAAGCGAAAGAATTTGAGACAGAGATCATAGATTAAGCATGACTAAACACTTAAAAGCCACCAGGCCGACAAACAGAATGCTCACTGCACTTTTTATGTGTCAAAGCCTGAGATTTCCACAACCCAGTCCTGACCCTCTCTCCTCTGTCAAGTGAAAAGGGGAAGAAAACTCATGCGCTGGAATGTTAGTATTTAGCTTTTAATATGGAAGCAAACTATTTTGCTAAGGATGAAAATAATTGATCCATTTCAAATGATTAAGATGGTCTCATATTTTTACATTACTTTAACTCTACTTTTCATTTTCATAGAGAGTACAGTGGCAACAGTGGGTGAATTTCAGTTCATTCAGTTAACGCCATCAACTTCTCGCTCCCATGTCTCAGGCCTCTGGGTCCCCAGACCCCAGTTGATCCTTGGGTTCTGTGTGTGACAGAGGGTGGGTGGGAGCAAGTGACATTGCTGTTTAGACCATTGTTTACAGCATTGAGCCCAGGACGTTGTGTAATTCAGCCTGGGCCAACGACCCTTGTTCCCTTGCAGAGACAGAGGCCCGAGGCGACACTACACTCAAGGCTCCAGCCACGTGATTCCAGCAGGCAGAGCTCAGAGGAAAAGTCTGCTCCTCTAGGGACACTCCTCACGCCTGCTAGCACCTGTGTCCTCCAGAACAATCGTCCACTGCCATTCTGTCCCTGGACACCCCAGGGCTCTACGTGGCTCCTGATGGACAGGCCGGCGTCACACCCACTCCCCGCATCCCACTCCCCACTATTCAGAAAGCGGGATCAGCACTGAGAGAGCAAAGGCAAAAACTCATGGAAATGCCCCCTTCCCACTGGCATCGTCACGGTGGCACGAAGAGGATATGGGTTTCCTCCGTCATGACAGACTCTGGGATCCTGGCTTCAAATCCCCCTGTAGCATAGCCAACTTGGAAACAAGTTAGGTGTGGCCATGCCCAAGGACCACAAAGTGGGACCGGTGACAGCTTCCAGCCATCACCTGCATCCATGGCCACCCCTCTGTCACTGGCCACTGCCATCCCCAGGACCCGCACTGACCCTCATCCTCTGCAGACAGGAGAATGATTCCCTAAGGCCACAGCACCACCCTGCCCCTCTCCCTTCACCTGTTCCTCATTTCTTAAAAGGGACTAGTTAAACGTAGATTTGGGGATGCTCCCTGTCCTCTGCCTTCAGCCCCACTCTGTCCCTTAGAGACCTGGTGCCTGGCCTGGGTGCTGGCCCATTGTGTTTGGATACGATTCAGATGTCCTAAGCTCTCTCTCCACTGGCTTTTCCTACCCTCACTCCTGGCTTAGCCCAAACCTGCCCTCTGTGAAGCTGTCTGCAAAATCAGGACCTCCTGGGCTGTCTAGGAGGCTACCATGCTTCTGAGTGGCTTCCTGGCCCAGTGTGCATGGGTTTCCACCCTCTCTGTGAAGACTGATGCCTGCAACTCTGCTGGCAGCTGAATGACAGGGCCGGGGCTGGCAATCCGGAAAGCCCCTTCTGTGTGGAGCAGGAATTCATGTGTGCAGTGGTGACTGTACTGCAGTCCCCAGGCCATAGGCAACACAACCCAAGACCCTGGGGAGGTCTGTGACCGCGGGGATGCCCACACAACTCCTCAATTCACAACCTACTTGTTTGATGACTATTCGGATTTAGGGCCCATCGTTGTGTACATATGTGTGCGCAGTTCTGTGTATTTTTTTGATAGAACCTCAGGGTTTTCTTTTGGCACAGCACATTTTATTTGTACAGTACTGTAATTTTTGCTGATTATACAGTATTGTACTTTTATGTTCTATCATACAGCACAGTGCTACATGTAAGAGTTGTACAATAACAGCAAAGTCATCAGGTGGGAGTTTCCTTTGACTGTTTCTTTGTTCTAAATGTTGTAATGTACATAACACATACAACTCATTAACCACCGACTCACTTAACCACCCAGGTGCAGGACTAGAACTCGGTCTTTAAACAAGGAACCTCTGTCCCGTTTTACCTAAGCCTATGTGACTTTGACAGACTCTCCCTTATCACTTAATACGACACTTGGGGCTTCTCTCCTGCCTATCTGAATTGTGATGGTCATTGTGTGACAACTCTGGGGCCATTATTAGATAAAATAAAGGTTATTGGACAGAAGCCCTGGGATACAACAGTTGATCAGATAACCAAGACGGTGACTGAATAGGAGGCAGGTGGTGTGTATAGCATGGACTCAACAGAAAACGAGATGATTGGAGTTCTATTCTAGATGTGTCAGTGCGAGGTTTCACTAGGACCCTGGAGCAGCTGCCACTTAAAACCATGGCCTGGTCATTCCTGGAAGGAGACCACAGTGCTTCTTGTTTTGTGATTTCTCTGCTAGCAGCTTCAGCCTCAGGAATATAGAGGCCTCATCTTGGTTAAGATGCTCCATTGTCCCTGCAGCTAAACATCAAGTCAAGCTTAGGGCATCAGACGCTACAGGGCTGCACGCAGCCCTGAGCCTACCATGGGTTTGGGGCTGAACCACCGGCTTCGGTGCTTTTAGGAGTCAAAGTTGCATTTGGACTCTGGGCCCAGGGAGATGCTGACGATGTGTCGCAAATTCTGTGAATAAAGCAGAGTTTGGTGCATGCTAATTACCTATTTTTGTAAGCTCTGTAAAATTTAGCAGGTACACAGCCACGTCACTCATGTACGTATTGCCCCTCGCTGCTTCCTTGCTATGTGGGCAGAGATGAATAGTTCTGACTGACGCTGGATGGCCTAGAACTTGACGGTAAAAATTTGCTGGCCCCCTGGATTAGATTCCTCTGGATTAGAGAACTGTTTAAGGTTACAGAGGTCAAGGGCAGTTATTAAAGAATGGAAGCAATGCTGAAACAGGGGTAAGCATACACAGATGCAAAGCCAAAAGCACCACCAAGTGGGATGCAGACATGAGACTTCATGGCGGGTGTCAGGTCTAACTTGCTGTATGCAGCGATCTCCCGCCACTGCCTCATGCTCCAGACCCAGCGGGTTCTGGGGCCGATTCCTGCCCCATCTGTCAGATGCTCCATACCTCTGCAAACACAGAAAGCTCCCCTGGAACATTTTATGAGACCAGTGTATCCTTGAACCCAAAAACTTGATAAGGAAACATATAAACTACAGGCCCATCCCATGTATGAATTTAGAGGCGAATGGCCTAGCACATGGAATCCAGCAATATACTGAATGCCCCTTGATACCATTCAAAATTAGTAACTTTTTTTTTGAGACAAGGTCCTGCTATGCAATCTAGGCTGGCCTTGAATTTACTGTGTAGCTCAGGACGGGCTCGAACCTGCCATTCTCCTGTCTCAACTTTCCCAAGTGCTGGGATTATAGGCATGTGTCACCATGAGTGGCTTAAAAAGTGACTTTTACCACACTAAATCCATGGACTTGGCAAAAACGTTGGTGAGTCTAAATTATCCACCAGAAATCAGAAGGAACTATACTTAATCCTAACGTATTGTGTTAAAGACTGCAATTAAATTATAGTTGAATAAATACATAATATACATGAATATCTTTAAGTTTTGCATGCTGGTGCCTCCCTTCTGCTCCCTTGGCAGTGTGCACTAGAGGCCAGGATTAGAACCCAGCTCCAGCCGTGGATGCTGGTGGGACTCAGCCAAGTCTGTGACACCCATACTCCTGCAGCCTTGGGTGGAACAAGGGGCTGGTGGCACCAAGTCTCCTGCAAACCCCAACACCCAGGCTCTGGCTGAAGTCAGTGGGGCAGCTGGGGCCTGTTCTGGGGCACAGCCTGGCAGTGTCTCGGAAATCCCAGCCTGTGGAGGACAGTGCTGCTCGCAACGCAGGCATCCATGCTCGTGCTTTACTTTCCCGTTCTGACTCAGAAAGTGGTACACGACTGACTTTGTGTGCAATGGGAAGGACCTGACCTCACAGGCAATGGCGAGAGCTGGAACAATGGGCTGGGAAGAGAAGAAAAGAGCCCTTCTGACACAGCCCTTCCTTCCCTTGCTCAGGCCTTTCAGCTGCACAAAAGGAGACATATTTTCCATATAATTGCTAAACATGTTTGCTTATTAAATTATTCTTTAATTAGTTAATGATTTTAGCCATGCTTTGCTCTTCGGATATTCATTTTGTGTAATAAAATAATTATAGATAATTAAACTATCTCAAGCCTTTTTTTTTCCCCCAGCAAACATTCTGGGTATCCAAAAATGACAACAAGTTGTAAATTAATCTGGAAAACAAAGCATGACAGATGAATGATTTGGTTGGAATTAATTAGGCACTAATTATATACTGGAACTAGATGAAGAATGAGACTCATTATAAACATGAAGCGCTGCCCTGAGAGACTCGCTCCCCACACCCTTACCTTCTGTGGCGACAGAGTTGCTCCGGATCCAGGTCAGGGCCTTCATGCAGTCGTCTTCGTCATTGAGAGTGAACAGGTTACAGGGTACTTGTCCTGAGTACCGCATCTTGGTGCGGTCGGGGACTTCTCGGTTTGTGGGGTGCTGGCTGATGTCAGCGCCTGTCGGACACGGGACCTGTGGACAGTCACAGAGGAATGCTGGGCTCAGTGGTCGCAGGGGAAGCTCTGATACAGTTTTTTAAAAAAGACAAAGCGTATGCACAGCAATGTGCGCTGCAGGTGCACTGTCTCTGTCCCCAGAGTCCTCGAATCAGGTGTCCATGGAGGAAGGAGAAATCAGGTGTCCATGGAGGTGTCCATGTGAGGTGGAATGACTACTTAGAGACCGTTGCCTGATGGACTCCCTTTGCGTCTCTGATGCTGGGTAAAACATTATCCCAAAACTGAGTGCCCGTGTGCTGGGCTCGCAGATTTTGTAGGTCAGTAATTCAGACAGCCACAAGTTTGGGGACAGTTTGTCTCTGTTCCTCAGGGTCTGGGAAGCAAGGGCTGAGAGCGATCTGACAGTCAGACAGTGAACTATCTGCAGATCAGCAACCTCAGCCGGTCCTTTTCCTTCCCCTGGAGGATGTGCTGAGCGTCTGAAGCTCAGCGAGGTGCCCTTTTCTCACCAGCAGTCCATGCTGGTTGTGGCCTGAGACCCCCTACATGTGGCCTCTCCTAGGGGCCACCACTTCTCAGTCACATGGCGGCTGGGCTGGGAGGGGCAGGGCAAGGGCTCCAACAGAGAGCCAGCTACAACTCTCCGACCTTGTCCTGGAAGCTGCATGGTGCCTTAACCACCGAACTCCATCACAAAGGTGGCTGCAGGGCTCTGCCTGGAACAGGGGCATCAGATCACAGTGGATCTGGAGTCTCTGTGGCCACATTCAGTGAAAACAAACCAGCCACAGAAGCAGCCACGTTGGGATAAGATTCAAGCATGCAGAGAGGGCAGGCGAGAAAATGCCAGGGAGTAGAGCATTATTTACTTATAAAATTATAAACTCATTATTCACTGTCAGGAAAATGTTCTCTCCTTCCCAACACAGAGTCCTTCCAAGTGTGACTTCTTCTTTCTTTTGACTCAGACATGACTGAGAACAGAAATTTCCTTTTCTTATAAGGAAAGCAGCAGTGGCATCACACGGCAGGATGTTGACTGGCCCTTGTCCCCTGTGTCAAGGACACCGTAACAATCTAGACAACCTGTACCCTAGCCAATGAGTCCAGCAAAGAGCCTGGGCCCAGGATGATACAGAAATGTCAGGTCCTCAGGTTTTTATAACATCATGTGACCTTCTGTTGTCTTGGTTCAGATAAAAATCAGACATCATCATGAAAGCCAAGTGATAGCACAATGGCCACTGGGCCACTGCAGTGCCCTTCAATTTGGCCTCCAGGAATGGGATTTGGAAGCAGATGAGTTGGGCACTAAGAGTGAGACAGGAGGCTACTGGAGGCCTGGGTGGAAGAGGTCTGGGGGCTGTGAGGCAGGCAGGGTTCCAGCACCACAGTGACAAATATCCCGTTGCATAAGTGACCTGGGCGTCAGCTCACTCAGTCTCCCCACCTGCTCAGTGAGGACAAAGATGCTACCAACCCCGGTGTGACAGTGGGATTACATCAGGAAAGATACAGTTAGCTCACAGTTAACACTCAGTGCCACTGGGTGGCCCCGATGAGAGTAACAAGGACAGCCTGAACCTGGCTGCTGTTCCCCCTCAGAGCAGACTTTCAGACTGGGAGGAGGTTGTTTCTCACAGTAAATGAAATTTGGAGGTTGCAGGCAGCCTGCCTCTGATGCCTGTGATGTATAAGTCTAATTAGCTTTCTCTGTGAAAACCCTTCAAGTGTTCAAGGACAGGCTGCTGTCCTGTCCCTCCAAATCTTCACCTCCATGGCTGAAATGTCTGGATGCTCCTTAGCCTGTCCTCCACATAGAAATAGAGAAAGCCAGAGTACCATCCTCCTTCATTCTTCTCCTTCAATTTTGTTAGAAATCAATCAACTGGGTCCAAGAGTTTTCTTCTAGTACGTCTTAAATTATTGTTGCAAGATGGCCCAAATTCAAGGGAGAGACCACAGGCTCCATCTCTCAAGTGGAAGAAGTGTCAAAGAGTTTACATCCAAGTGACCTATCTTGGTACACAGCAATCCAGAGGTAATGGGCCCGTGATGTCTACACGGTCATTATGAATACTGTCCTTTGCTTTTCTTTCTCCAGTTTTACTTTGTTGCGTGTTAATGCAGCTGCTTTTTCTCATATGGGTGTGAGTTTGTTTGATATAGCCTTTTGCTGTGTGCTTTTAACTATCCTTCTATTCTTAAATTTTTGGTGTCATTTTGATTGGGTATTTCTCTTGCATTTTTATTTTAGTATAAAAACAGCTTTATTTGAAAACATGAAATTCACTGTTGTGACTTGTGTTTTTTTCCTTTATCATTGTCTTAAGTAGGGACTCCCAAACATATTTCAGCATTGACTCATTTATATTTGGAGGAAAAAAGTTAAAGAATACTTTGAGAGAAGTATAAGAAATTCACCATCCAAACACCAAGATAAAAGAGGAAAACAAGGGTTAGAAGTGAAAGTACAAACCAGAATACCTGTCTTCTCAAACCATTATTCTACTGGGAAGTTCTATATTTTTTGTTTCTCTGTTATTTAGAATGTACATTAAAATAAAAACAAAAACAAAAACACCACACACACAATTTTCTGAGGATCTGCACATAAAAGATGGCTTTCTTCTGCCTTCACAAATGAGACTTATGTGGATACATAATTGTTGAATTGTTGAGTAATTTTCTCCAAAATTATATATAGTGGATTTTATTTTCTTTTGCCATTTAATGTTAGAGAAGAACTTTTTATGCCTGCCTTATTTTTGTTCTTTTAATGGGGAACATTTGGTAATGTTATTTCTTTTTGCAGTTGTTCATTTTTTCCTCATTCTCATACGATAATCAGAAGTGTCTTACTCTCTGAACTTTGCCAGAATGCAATGAGCTAAAACAAAACAATTTTTATTTTTCTTGGAATCAATCAACTGGATAGAAGGATTTTCTTCTAGTGTATCTTAAGTTATTGTTGCAAGCCTATCCAAACTCAAGAAAAGAGACAGACTCCACTTCTCAGAAGGAAGAAGTCTCAAGAAACATGTGCCCAGGTTTCAAAGAGGCACTCCGACCTCATGCTGTTACTTCTCTGTCCCACATCCTTGGTGTAAAGCTTCCTTCTAAGAGGTGCTCTCAAATGGCAGAGGTAATGCCTCTCTTCTGTTCCCAGAGGTACACTGTACGGACAGCTCTCTTTCCTAGTCCATTTGCAGCGGGCTCGGACTCAGGCTGCACCCCTCCAGTTACCACACTTTCTTTCCCCCCACATCAGTACTGGGAATCCCTGGGAGACCACAGTGTATCACTGACCCTCATCAAGCTGATCATAAGTGACTCCCCAACTCTTTCTCTGGCTTGGCTGGAGGAAGCCATCATTCTTTGTGTGTTGCAGTCTTCCTCTGTTAATGCCAAACTCATTTGACTTTGAGTTGACAAATTTTTGTTCTTTTGTGAGGTTACCCATGTCCAGGCATGAGGCAGTCATCTCCTCAGAACGGTCCATGAGTCTTGTGGGTCTGTGATCTCTTTTGGAAGCCATCTAGAATGGGTTTCATAGCTGGCATGTACTTATCAATAGGGAAGGAAAGGAGGAAGGAAGGGAGGGAAGGAGGGTGGAAGGAAGAGAAGGAGGGTTGGTATAGGAGTCAGAAGGTTCTGAAAATAAGCCAGCTAAATCGTCTTCCAAAGGAAGTAGTCAGTGGTCTGCCATTGGGAGGTGGAGGATGACACTCCTATGAGCTCCTGCGGCACAGCAGGAAGCCTTCAGACCCATCTCTCTCAGGAAAGAGGGCTCAGAAGTGAGTGAAGGCAGGGAACCGGCTCAGCCTTCCTCACTCAGCCCTGCAACACAATTTTAAGTTTTACCTTGTGCACAATTTTTCTGATTAAAAATTAAGTGGTGGGTATTTGGATATTAAAAATATAGCAGAACATTTCAGAATAGGGCATGCTACTCAAAAGAGCTGAGGAGAGATAAGGATTATAATTGTACTTCATAACAGGTTTGCTTTCTTGCTTTGGGTTTCAGTTTTATTTTCTTTGTTTCATAAAACTGTGACAAAACCATGAAAGAGTTAAAAGAAGGAACAGGAGCAGAGATTCGGACCGGATGGTTTCCCCAGAATTCAGCTGTCCTTTCTGTACTGCTCTATGTACCTTTGATTTTTTTGTCTCCTTTTATCATTTCTTCATTTCCTTTTTCCCATTGTAAAAAGGGCAAGAGCTTAATGTGCCACAAATGAAAGCTGCAGGGCAGCTGGACACACATGGGCAGATGCTGGAGTCTCCGGACAGCTGGCCAGGTCCTCTGAGCAGTTTCCAAACTACGCAGCCTGGGAAGCAGCTGGAAGCAGTGGGCGGGCCAGTGGGGATAGGCCAAAGAGTACACCGAGCTTTTTTCTGGGTTGATGTTTTCAAAAGGAAAGGGAATACCTGAATATCCCCAGATTGATTTTTATCCTTTAACCTGGGAGGAAAAATCCTTTTCTGCCCTTTGAAAATGAGACTAAAAAAAAAACAGCAAAGAAATGATGAGCGGTTCATCCAAGCCGCTCAAGTAGAGTCCATTCACTGGCAGCCTCAGCCACAGCCTCGCCAGGGAGCTTGTTAGAAAGCAGCGCCCCAGGCTCCAGCACCCTCTCCTCCCTGGCCTGGATCTGCATTTTAACAGGGTGCTTGGGGGCTCCAAACTGCTGCCCAGTTGGAGAGGCACTGCTCTTAGGCACGGATGAGGGATTCATCAGGAAACAAAGTCCAAGCTGGTGATTCTTGGCCTTAGGTTAGAATACATCTGGGGAGCTTAAAAGCACACAGATGTCCAGCACCCTCACACTTCAAACAGCCTCTGGGGGTGGGGCCTGGACCTAGGTGTGTTTCAAAGCATCTCAGGGGACCTCAATATGCGGCCACAGCAGGGGATACTGCTTAACTGACACTTAGTGATGGTGCTGCCCAGCCCCTGGAGCACCTCCTCCCAGCTTGAACATGTAAAGGAAACATACGCCTCCCTAGCAGGAGTCTCCAATCACACAGAGGGGACACCCCCCCCCCCAGACACCTCCTCCAGTCACATGGACAAGCTCTTCTCCCCGGGAGGGTATTTTCCTGGATTCTGCAAGATGCTCCATAGGGTGGGAGTCTTCAAATCTGCTGCCTGACATAAAGGACAGCCTAGTTTAAGAGATTTATCACACAGAAAGAAAACTCAGTCACCAGGACATCTACCTGACTCCTTAGTTCTATAACTGGGTGACAAAATAAAGTCAGGCTTGACAGAAGGTGTGCATGTTTGCAGTAGCTCCCTTCGAGCACCCCGCCTCAGCTAATTTCCCCACTAGCAGGCCTGGCTGTCTGGATCCTACCATGGGCAGCCATGTTAGACTGCGGGACAACAGCTTCGAGAATGACATTTCTGTGATTTTTATCCGGGAGCAGAATGTTTTTCTTGGAATGGATTTCTGGGAGGGTTTGAGGACACAAATCTGGCCATGGATTCGGGCACTGAAGAGCAATGTTATGAATACAGAGTGACAGCTGTCCGGGCAGAGAGGACGCTTTGGCCGCAGTCGCCTCCAAGCGTACCCCAGAGCCCGTGGGCACAGCCTCACCTGGTACTGCTGCCCGGTGCACAGGATGAGGTGGTCGTATGGCACAGCTCTGTCCCTGGATACCACGACATGCTTGGCTGCCCGATCTATGCCCGTCATTCTGCCTACCACCACGTTGACCCAGGAGCACAGTGACATCAGTGCATAATCTTTATCATTAAAACAGTGGCTGTGAAGAGAGAAGCGCCGTAAGTGACATTTGAGCAGCTGACAGCAGGCATTAATTAGACATCTGGTGCGCTGGTCCAAGTCCCCTAGTGGGCCTGGGCCGTGCGCTTGCTGTGAGTTTACCGGGACTGATATTGGGAGGGTTTTCATTAGGAAACACTTAGTCACAAATTGACTTCTTCCCATTAAAGCTAAATTGTTCCACCTGGCTTAGGCGAGTGCGCAGGGTGTGCGTGTGTGTGTGCATGTATGTGTGCGTAACCACTCACACTTTCACAGTGGTTGTAAATCCACTTTGGCTCTTGAATTGTCCTGCTGAGGATGAGCCCAGGAAATTAGGAAGTGGAAAGTGACATCACTGAGGACTCCTACAGTCCTAAAATATCGAGGGCCTTTCCTACTTGCTAGTACTGCCCAAGAAATGTTCCTTTCTTAGAATTAAGCTATGGCTTTGGACCAGGACAACAGAACATGTTTTATTCAGCGGTGATGTCAACTAGGAGATTGTGTTCACAGAAATCACTGTCCCAGGGTGCAGGCGACTTACAGGGGACTGACTGACGTTAGTGCTGTGACGTCAGGGAGCCAGTGGCCTGGTGGCTTCCATATACTGAGCTGTCATGTGACAGGAGTGGGCTTCTTGTGGTTTGGGGTTCAGCAAAAGGTTTTTGATGGCTGCCTGTGGGGTTTTCCAGAAAGTTTGACCTTGTGTCAATGACTTTCTAAGGATCCTGAATGCAGATCGAGAGCCTAAGGTGGTGGGACATGGAGGGCTTCATTCACCTCTGGCTGCAGGATCATTCTGAGGATGTGGGTCCTGACCCTGGGACCCCACGTCCCCTAGGTCCTCCACCTCTCCATGTAGGACAATCAGCTGGCCCTGTTGGCCCAGGCCACGGCAAGAAACGGATGTAGGAGACGCTGGTTTACAAGTGGGATACATATAGGAAGGGTATTATTCTAAATAATATTAATGATACATAATCCTGTTTACTCTCTCCGCAGGCAAACAAGATTCTAAAGTGGTAATGGCAGGACATTTTCTCTTTTTGATCACACAGGAGTCTGGTCTCATCACACAAAGAGAATTCTAGTAATGGATGCACATTAGACCCTGTTACAGGGCTGTGAAAGAGATTGGAGCTCTGGGCTTTGTATCTTTCCATGAAACAACACTTAAAAACAAGAAAATTTCTTCTTAATACAAAAAAAAAAAAAGAAAGAAAGAAAATCAGGGGCTGGCCTGCCATGGGGAAATAATGGATAGGGAGATGAAATTCTCTTTTTAAAAGCCATTTTGATAGCTTTACAGGAACACAGGAAACTTCACTGGTTCCAGACACTCAGGAGATACACAAGGAGGCATTCGTATTTGCTATACAGTCTCTATTGTAAGCCATCCAAGATGAGCAAAAATTAAATATTGTTTGTGCTCTGGGACCAGTCTTGCAGGGATTTGCCCCAAAACAGATGCTCTCGGGGGAAATTTGTAGAAGGCTAAGACGATGCTACTTTTAATGGCAGTGGGACAGTAGGGTTGATAATGTCAGCACGCACATTTCAGAGCTAAAATTTGCAGCTTGGCCTAGGGGAGCTGGAGTTTGAACACTGATATTTAGTAATCTTTCCCAAGACACAATTGGAAGAGTTAGATGATGTTTTTATAGTCTGTCATTACACTAAATGACACTTCTCGGTTTAAAATGTCATTGTGAAAGCCATGTGGGGTGGCACATGCCTGTAATCCCAGCATGTGTGAGGCAAGAGGCAGGAGGATCATTGCAAGTTCAAGACCAGTTTGGGCAACAAAGTGAGCTTAAGGCCAGCCTGAACTGCATAGCGAGACTCTGTCTCAAAAAGACAAAAATATTTAAATAAATAATGTCATTGTGTGAGCAATTGCTATCCATTCTGGATAGGGCTACTCATCTGGACCCTTGCTAATTCCCCCTCATCACATGTGTGAAACTATCTATTAGAGGCTGTAAGTGATGTTTTTCCAGAACTATTTCCTAAGCAAAGTTAGTAAGTAAGCATTAAGAGTCTAACGTCAGGGACTGCTTCACAGCTTGGTGACAAGAGCCATACCTCCACCAGGGTTCTCTGGAAAAGGAGGAAGCAAAGGAAGCCGCTCTCCACATCAGTGTGACTTCATTTTTCTAAAGAAGCTTGATCTTGACTCAAAACTAATGCAAAGGGAGTCAAGGATGCGGCTCAGGGGTGCTGGCTTGGAAGGGGCCTGGCGTCCCATCTCCAGTACTGCAGGGGAAAGATATGAAAATCTGTCCTTTGCTAAGTGCTGGCTACTAGAAAAATACAAATTAAAACAACACTGAGAGTCATTCTTACTCCAGAAAGAATGGCCATCATCAAGAAATTCAGTAATAACAAATGCTGATGAGGCTGCGGGGAAAAAGGAATACTTCTGCATTGTTGGTGGGAGTGTAAACTAGTAAAACCACTATGGAAATCAGTGTAGAGATTCCTCAATAAGCTAAAAATAAAAATTCCATTTGACCCAACTATTCTACTTCTAGGTATCTGCCCAAAAGAGTTAAAGACATCATGTCACTGCAATCCATGCACATCCATGTTTATAGCAGCACAATTTACAATAGCTAAATCTTGGAAGTAGCCTATATGTCCATTAACAGATGAATAAAGAAAGTGCAGTATTTACTCACAGTGTGGTACTACTTTGCCATAAAGGACAAACTTGAGTGATTTGTAGGGAAATAGATGCACCTTGAGGTGATAATGCTATGTGAAATAAGTGAGACACATGGTACATGGTAGGGCCTGGGGTTATAACTCAGTGGCAGAATGCCTGTTTGGTAAGCACAAGGCTCTGAGTTTGATTCCTGGTACACTCCCCTCCAAAAAATCATATGGTTTCTCTTATATGAGAAACCCAAATTATAAATGAAGAACAACATAGAAGACAGATAACAGGAAGCAGGAGAAGATAGATCTTTCTCAAATGGGAAGGGATCAAGAGAAGGAAGGAGGAGAAGGGAGGGGAGGAAGAAGGGATGAAACAGGAATGGTGTGTTTTGTACACGTACCAACTCCACACAAGGAATGGGACCATTGTGTGCTGCAAACACATACTGGTAGGAAGGAAATAAAACCAAAACAACCCTAGAGACAGACAGTGAGGAGAGGAGAGGAGAGGAGAGGAGAGGAGAGGAGAGACAGGTAGAGAACAGAAATGCAGAATGCAGAGGTCTCTGGACGGGGTGGTGGAAAAGACGTGGCTGCTTGCTCAAGGCTGCCGGCCCAGCCCAAGGCTCAGGAGACCTGGCCCAAAGACCCAGGCGCACCGTTCAAAGCCAGCCAAATCCAGACGGCCACTCTTGGAAGCAGAATGCTTCAGACCTGGGGAGGTCCCAAGAGGTCTTTGGGAGGTTAATTGTGACGCCTCTCGAAGAAGGACATCACCATTAATTTCTCAGGGTGGAGGGATTGGCTAATTAGTGGTTTCCTTCTGCTTCTTGCATCTCCTCCCTCCCGCAGTTCCTTCCAGCCTCATCCTCAGCACCTTCGCCAGAGGTGTGCAGAGGGACAAAAATGAACCAAAACACTGATTAAGGACAAACTCGAAATTAATCTTCAGAATGAGGAATTTCAATCATTAATTGCATTCACAGATGTCATTTGCACTTGCTAGTTCTGAGCTCCATGACCAGTGATTGTTTCCTTTACTGGGGTGCAGGGCCACATCCTGGTCATGGGGCAGCCTGCAGTGTCTGCAAATTACGGCAGCACGAGGTGACCATGCAAGGGTCCTGGCTGGGGCTGGGGAGAGAGGACTTCTGCTGGCTTGGGAGAGGTAACTGTCACCCAGTGTTGGTATTTACTGCACATCTGCTATGGGCCTCTTCCAAGAGCTGGGAACATAGCAGTGAGCAGGTGGCAAACATCCCTACACTTGTCCAGTTTACAGGTGAAAGATTCAGAAATAAAGAAGAGAAGTGGTTTTAAAGGGCAAGTTTATAATGTTTAGGAGGACTTCAGTAGCAAGAGAAAACCAGACTGTAGGAACTGAGGTGTGCTGGTTACCGAGGGATGGGCTGTCCCGGGGACCCTCATGGGAAAGGTGACATAGGAGAGAAAATAGCAGAGACCAAGGGGACATGTCTGAGGGATGTCAAGGTTGTTGATGCGACTAAGGTGGAGAAAAAAGAGCAAAAATAGTAAAAGGTGATGTCAGAGAAGTAAGTGGGTTGGAGTAGATTTTAGCTTGGAACATTCTAGAAATTAGTGGGACAATGAACGTATTCTGTATCTGGAAGCCACTGGCCGTATGTGGCCATGTGGACATCTGAAATGCAGCTAAGGTGACTGAGGAGCTGAATTTTTCATCTCACTGAACTGTAATGAATTTAAATTTAAGTAACCCCAGGTGGCTTGTGGCTACTGTATTGGGCAGTGCTGCTCTGGGCCAGAAGGAATTGGCCTGGTTTGAATCACATTTCTTCAGGCTGCTCTGGTGACTGTATTAAGAATGCAGAGAGGCAGGGACAGGAGCAAGGACATCTGGTGACCCCAGTGGGCTCTCGGTCTACTTGTGCAGCAGCACATGGCACTGAGTCCTGTGCACCCATCTTTCCCGTGCTGCACCCCCCATGAGGACAGACAGAAACACTTGTCCAGCTGGGGGTTAAATTCCCCTTAAGACACCTCCAAAACCAGTCTCCGTCTCCTGGGATCCTGTCATTCAGACAGAGAGAGAGAGGAGGAGTGCCCTATGTGGATCCACTACTTCTGGCCAGAGTTTCTGCTAACTTCAACAAAAAATCCTCCAGCGAGCCTGGCTTATCTTACAGTTTTCACAGTCAGTCCAAGTCACCAAAGCCCAGAGCAATTAAATCCTATGCCCCAGAGCCATGGGGCAGGGACAGGAGCTGACTCTGAACCCCCTGGCTCAGAACCCCCTTCTTACCGCACCTTAACGTGTGATGAGAGCCTCCCAAAACCATTCCAAGTCTACAGTCTGAAGAAGGACCAGCTGAGGACAAGCCTGACTCTGCCGCCAAGGAAGCTAAGGTTCCTCTCACTGTTGGAAGGCACAGCAAGTCTTCTCAGAGGTAAGAGGGTTCCTTCGTCACAGACTCTGAAGGGAACATTGCTCTCTTCCTCCAGCAGAAATAATTTCCTTTCTCTTCATTGAAAATCTGGGGATTGTGTCTGGAGGCTGGGGGCCTAGGATTTCTGTACCCATGTTGTGCTATAGGACACTAAAACAGAAGCTGTGTGCTGATGGCATGGTATTATGGCAAGAAGAAAGATCCCTGGAGGGCTCTGCCTCGTCAGCCCTGGGTACTGCTGGTGGGTGCGCTGGACACAAACACAGCAAGTTCCGTTCCTATGGTGCCCTAGGCACCCAAGCGTGGGGTGGCTGAGTGCAGTGGTTGGGACAGAGTGGCTGGGGTCCAGACAGAGTGGTTGCGGTCCTCTGAGAGGCACATACTGGTGGCCCAAGCCTGCCCCTCTGGGCAGACAGGCTTCATTTGTATTTCCCAAGTAAAGTTCCCACTCTGGAAGAAAATTCCCTTGTGCTTCCCTTTGCGATCTGAAATCTATTATCTAAAATCAAAAAGACTGCACATCAACTAGGACATTCAGGCCTTGAAATGAAAAAGCAAATAGAATTCGTACTCGCTTGCCAAAAACTTCCTTTGTTCACTGCCTAGAAGTTTCTTTCCTGGGAGTCCATGCGTTGAAATCAGGGTGAGATTATTAAATTTCAGGTGAGAGCTAAGGAGAAAGAAAAAAAGAAAAAGAACAAAAAGAGGTTAAACTCAATTCAGTAAAAGTTCATTGTAATTCTAATTAACTTTATTTTATGTGTCACCTAACTGTTGGATTTTTCTTTGAAGCTAGCAACTCTTTTCACACAAACCTTCAAAAAGAACCACTGAAATGAAAAAAAAAAAAAAAAAGATGGCATTGGAGATGCTAATTGCAGAAAATTCCAAAGGCTATGTACGCATAGTATAATGGCAAACACTGTTTAATTTTTTTAAGTTTGCTTCTCAAAGTAAAACAAAATAAAACTCATGAACTGGGAGCAGAAAAGTCAGTGTAGTATAAATTAATAGAAAGTTGGAAGTCAAAGGACTTCCAGGAAATGGAGTCAGGACCATCACAGCCACCCCCAGAGCCAGCTGGCTCTGTGCTTGTGTCACTTCCCTGCTTAGTCCCCAATCCACGGCCTGAGATCCGCAGTGTGATGGCTACCTCTCATGAAATGTGGGCTACAGATATGACGAATGTTTAGATCTGCAGAAGTATGTGACGGTGAAAGGTGCACCGCCACAAGTCCCCTCTGCATCCTCCCCCTGGCTTCACACCCCGTGGCAGCTCCCAAGTCCTCTTTCCTGAGTGCTTTCGGTTGCACTGTCATGGTTGCCTCAATGTCCTGAATCCATTCAGAACATTTCCCTCTCAGAGTCATTTGGACTTTGGGGAGGAGCCAGAAGTCACACAGTGCCAGATCTATGACTAAGGTGGACAAGAACAGAGGATCGTGTTTTTAGCAGCCTGCCTCTGCTGGGTGGAGCTGCATTCACTGAATGTTTGATCATATCACCAGAGAGGACGGCTTCACAACTGTCTTTTTGATGGCAGAGAAGGGGAGGCAATGGTAATCTGACTTTTATGGTGATACAATTTTTAAAAACTTTAAACATTCACTGCAACTTTTGATCACTTCTGGTATCAGATGAAACTGAGGCAAAATGATCTTGTGGAGCTCCAAAGTCTAGACTGCTTGGCCGTCACCTAACCATTGCCTATTCATTTTGTGTTCATTCAAAATCTGAGGGCCTAGATTCCAGGGCTCCCTGTGGATTTCAAAACCCAAGGGTGCTCAAGCCCCAAATACAGTGGTGCTCTGTGTGTCCCCTCGCACAGTCTCCCTCCTGCTCCATATCATCTCTGTATTACCTATAACACCGAGTGCAACGCAAAGGCTGTCTCAGAAGTCATCTGTGTTGTTCAAGGAACAATTACAGAGAAAATCTGCACGTACTTGGTACCATCATAATTCTCCCTCCAAAGGTTTCCCGTCCAAGGTTGGCTGAATCCATGCTTTGAGAGCTGGCTGAAAGGACACAGATGGCAGCAGAGCTCCGGAGGCCACTACCACCCCCAGGCCAGCCTCAGTGCTGTCACCTCCAAACACACGGTTACCCTCTAGTATCCAAGCATCAGCAGGAGATTTCATCAAGGATTTCTCTTAAGAACAAACTCCACCTTACATTGCATCAGGCTCTTCAGAGCCTAAAGTCCATGGGTAGCCACTGTTCTTCAAGACAATTTGTGCAGGGTGGGGGGCAGGTTGTCTGTATTTCACATGTAAGAAAATCAACGTTGGGAATGGTAAAGCTTTTTTTTTTTTTGCCATAGGGAGGGGGAACTGGCAGCACTGGGGATTGGATTAACCTAGGTCTTTCCACTGACCTTTATCTTTAGCCTTCTGAAATAGTTATTTTACTTTGAGGCAGGGTTTTGCAAAATTGCCAGCTTGCCTAGGCAGGGTGTGTCAGTAACTGACATGCTCAGATAAAATGCCTGACACCCAAAGTTAAAGGAGGAAAGGTTTATTTAGCTCACAGTTTGTGGAGGTTTCAGTCATTAGTCAGCTGGCTCCAAGGCAGGGTGGTGTGGCTGAGGGGCATCTACTCATGATGGCAGAAGACAGCAAAAGCAACAAGAGCAAAAGGGTGGAGTACCAGAGCACATCTCTTTCCCTCCCTTTTATTGTATGCAGGATACCTGCCCTGGGGTAGGTATAGCACTCACACCCATAATCCCAGCACTGAACCATGAATCAGTCACAAACTCTAGAAGCCCACCTCCATGACTGCATGAGGCTTTGGGGGGACACCTAAATACAAACCATAACACTAGACTAGAATTTATAATCCTCCTGCTTCAGCCTCCCAGAGAAATGGGATTACAGGCCAAAGCCACCACACCAGCTAGAAATGGTAATTTGTTCAAGGCCACAAAGTTCATAAACAGCAGGGCCAGAAATGAAATTGATGTCTTCCAGCTCGGTCCAGTGAATCCAGTGAGGATTCACTCTGTGTCTGCCCCTCGGGGTTTAAAATACTTCTGCTTAGAGTCAGCAATGTTTTATGGATGGGAAGGTATTTTCAGGGGATCCTGGTTGGTGAGAAAGATTTTTTCCTAAAAATTTCTCCTTACTTCACCCATCCCTTTCCATCAACCAAATGCCAGAGAAGGAGCCTCCACGAGCCAGAGGGGAACACCTGCCTCCTCTCCCAGGAGGAGCTGGAAGCTTTCCCAATGTGGAAATGCTATCAGTTTACTGACAATCTGTTAAGTAGCGCTAAAAACAGACGACTTTCAATGATGGCTCGGGCGGGCAGAGCAATAAACCCAGCTGCACATGACCTTTAAAAATAACTAAATATTAGGAGAGGTTTTGCTCTAAAAGTCTCCAAGGATGGGTGTCATTTAAGAATGAATATTCTTATTGGATACAAACAAACCAAGCACATCTTATCTGCTAATAAGAATAGAAATTCTGGATATCTTCAAACAGCAGAAAGGTCACAATTAACCCCAGATACATGTGACTCCAGCCTCAAGTGCTCAAAAGCCAGCAATAAGCTTTGGATTTATTACCATCTAATGGGAAGCACGAATGTGTTTATCCGCAGGGGCGCTTAAAACTTCTGGTTTTGGATCCCACATGATCAAAATGTGGTTTGTGTTGCACTAATAGTAGCTCCACACTGGCCATTTTTATATTTCTGTGTGAATAAAGGGCTTAATATCATGCAGCTATAGCTTCCGTACAGAAAGCAATGCCTTTGGTATGGAATAATTTGAATTATCTAATAACAGGGATCAAATGACTCATAAATTGCTAAATTATCATACTGAATTTTCCTGAATTATGCTATGGCACAATTAGAAAATTTCCCAATAGACAGAGTATGATTTTTAAAATCATCCTCTGTAATGATAGAGTACAGATTTTTTTTTGAGGAAGGAGGCATTTGCTGAAGTTTTACATGTGAGAGACAGTTCCTTCTGCTGGTCATGGCCTGCCCCTTGTGCATGCCTGGTTAGGTCCTTTACCTGTGCTCGGCTTTGACGTTGGCCCTTGTTGTCCTCCACCTATCGCCCTGACTCCTCAGTCAGTGCATCTCTTGCATCAGGAAAGAAGCACAGATCGCCTCCGGAAGCCCTGCCTTTCTCTTCTCCAAGCTTGGAGTACTCTTCCACTTCCTGCTTCCCTGTCCCAGATACACCACTTCCTCCCCGGAACCAGCCACTTCTTCCCACGGTGTCCAGTGCTGACTCAGTGGGCTGGGGTGAGGTCCTCGAGGTCCCCAGGAGCTCCACCCATCATATCCATGCAGGCAGGAGGAGGACTGAGAGTGTCTAAGGGAGTTCCTGAGGCCACTTGTGTAAAGTGGAGTTTATTTGAGCAAAGAAAAACAAAGCAGAAATGATGATTTGCCAACCAGGCAGCAGCTACTGGCAGAGCCAATTCTGAGCATCAATACCGGAAGTGAGGCCTGGAAACGTCGAGCTCAATCAGCTGATCGGACGGGTGGTTATGGCTTCATTACAGTTCAGTTCCTGGGACTAGACTCCCGATTGACCAGGGTCTGGGTCCAGGGCAGGGAGCCTGTCCCTGTCTCACAGGAGAAAGGCTCTACTAGGAGCCTTCTGGAAGCCCCCAGGACCTGTCCCAAGTGTCAGCAGACTGCAGTCACAGCCCAGGCGGAGGGGAACAGGAAGGTTTCAAACCTCTTCAGAGCACCACACCACCCTGGCTCCACACAAGGACCAAGGGCAGAGAACACAGGGAGGCAGGTGGCGGCCCCCTCACATGCCTGGTGCAGGAAGGGTGGGAGGGAACAGGAGAAGGACCTCAACTCCCAGATCCAGGTGGACAGCACATGTGTGTGCAGGTGGGGGGACCTCAAAGGCTGGGGGTAACTCAGACTGGGAGCCACCAGATGCCACTGCTGACCCTAAGCCACGGGGCCGGGGTGGAGATGGGAGACCAGGTCATGGCCCATGCACCCTCTCCCTGGGAACTGGGTCCCCAGGACGTGTTGTGTGCTGCCTTTGACGATACTGGCTGCCAGTCTTCAGTTCACTTGCAACCAGCCCTGCCTCCTTGTTCACCCCTCTGTCACCAAGCTCCCTAGGCAATGTGCCCATGGCCCTGGTGATGTCATCTGTAACCTGTACTGTAGCGTCCTTCCAAGGTACACATCCAATTCCCAAGAGATGTGGCTCATCCCAATCTCAGTATGTAGATGGCAGCTTCCGTAGCTCTCCTGTGTTTCTTCCAATGCCACAGCCAAGGAGCCACTTCTCCAGCTAGGATTTGGAAGCCCATCTTGGGCTCCCGCCCTTCTTCACCTTGTCTGGGTTCCTCTCCTCTTGGCACTGGAGATAGAACTCAGAGCCTTTGCACTGACATAGGTTCTCACTAAGTTGATAAATTCCCCAGGCTGGGCTTGAATTTGTGATCTTCCTGCCTCAGCCTCCCCAGGGTTCCAGGATTACAGGCGTGTGCCACCACACCAAACTACTGCTGTTGCTTGCCTCTGCCTAGAAAAATAGTCTCGGGTTTAGTATCCCTGCTCCAGTCTTCTCTCTGCTTCTTTTCCACGCAGCTATGGGAAACTCCTTTTTAAATGAAATATAATTCTCATCTTTGCTCACTGCCTCATGGGCTCAAGAGTCAAACTGAGGTAGACTCGAGCTCAAGAACTTTCTAGGTTTTGACCTTGGACAAATTATTTAACCTTGTTGTGGATCAGTTTATTCACCTATAAAATGGGAATAGTGGGACCTGATGCCTCATAGGGGATGTTGTGAAAATCAGGTGAAATGGTGTTTGAAGTGTTTAGAACACTGTACACTGTATTTCCAGTGGGCATTAACATTTTTGTTAGTGAATTTTAAGTCAAAATCACAACCTCAGTATATAAGGTCCTAAGTTCAGGCCTAACCTAACCTCCAAACCTGCTTTGTGACGCTGACCGTTTCCTGGGCCTTCATGTGAAAATACCCACAGCACTTTTGCTTTTCTCCTACCTTCTATTTTTGCTGTGACAGTTCTCTTTACAATCTGGCTTAGCAACATCTTTGTAATTTCCTTAATTCACCCCTGAGTGTACTGGATCAAAACCGTGATGTCTGCAGTGTACCATTCTAACAGATTCTAGCTCGTCCAAGGGTGAACAACTACTCAGAAATGTCATGTTCAAGATTTTACATTTGATCACCTATGAAGACTCTCAAAGTCCTGGAAGGTAGAACAGAGGTCACGGGGTACACAGTGGCTTTGAGCAGATCGCAGATGAAGACGTGAGCCTCGGATCTGTTGTGTCGGCTTCATATGCAGGAAATAATACCGCACGCCATCTCGAGCCCTCTGTGCTGAAGTCAAAGGTCATCAGATTGTGGGGAAAAAAAAGTTTCAGCGCAGCACCCTGGCCACAGAGATATTAAACACGCACACCTGCAAGCCCAGCAAATGGTTCCAGAGGGATTTCACGTTGCTGTGGAGACCGAGGGAGGAACCGCTCCGAGACACTTGCAAAGCAGGGAGGATTACAGTATCCAGGGAAATAAGTAAAAGGTATTGCGTTTCGTGTCATGTTTCAGGAGGACAGCTACAACACTGCGTCTAAACATCCTTATGCTCCGAACAAAGGGGGTTGCACTGCCAATTTATTGTGATCATGAAAAAGAAACATAAAACTTCATATTCCTTATCCTTCTGGGCAACAGAAACCTGCCCATGTGCTAAGTGGTTGCTCGTTATTTTTTTACCTTTGTTGGTCTTTCCCTCTTTCTGTCTTTTGATGCAGCAAAGGCAACCACATCATGTAATTTAATTAGCTACTTTCATTAATACTTCTACTTGAACAAATAGATAATGTAGGGGAAAAGGTAATATCCTCAATTAATTTAAAAGTCTCATTTTAATTTACTAAAACCTGTGCTTTCTAAATTGTTCCAAAAACAGTGATGAAAGTATGTGCCAAAGACAGCAAATCCTAGCTCAAGGTAGATATCTGAACCGACTGGCTGTTTTACTGGTGAAACAGTAACTCCGATTTAATTTCATCTTAAAAGTGTAAGATAATATCACTCAATGAGACAGTCAGTGCCCTAGGTGGCGGTTAAGTCAGGAGCTAGGTGAACTTTCACTGTTAAAAGAAAACATGGGGCAAAACAAATCAGAACCAAATATTTACTGAAAGTATAAAACAGATAGACAATCCACCAGTTTTTCCCTGAAAAAAACTTTTTCACTTTCTTCAGCTATATTTTTTTTCTACTAAGATCACAAAGGAGATGTTTTGAGACATCTCCAGCTAATTATTTCATCTCTGTGCTGTCAGTAAAAATAACAGCGTGGCTCATTCACGGCCATCAAGCTGGCAGCAGTGTCACACTGCAGCCTCGAGGGGGAGACCACTGAAGTCCGAAGAGAAGGGTGGGTGAGGAGGGCAGCTCATCCGGGAGAGGGGAGAGAGTCCTGGGGAGCCACTCTCCCCACCCTACTTTTCTCTTCTCTTAGGTGCCCAGCTCCACCCTGGGGTGGGGTTGGGGTTGTGAGACCTCCCTGCCCCATACCAGTCCCTGAAGGAACTAGGGTGGGACCCAGATGAGAGGGGCAAAGAGCAAGTCTCTTACACCCACTTGGAGGCCAAACTGCATGCTGGGTGGTGGGACTCGGAGCTGCAGCTGAGCCCAGTGCAGCAGGCGCCTGGCCACTCCATGGAGTTCTTGGGACCGGGCAGGGGCAAGCATGGCAGCCAGGGCCAGGGCAGGGAGGATCTCAGTGACAGCATGTGGATCCATTCATGAAAGCAACACCTCAGTCCTTGCTGGAAAAAAACAGGGGTGTCGTGGCTGAAATACCAGGTGAAAAAATGGGAAAACAATTTGGGAGTTCTGGCAAAGCAGATTAAAATAAATTTGAATTTTTCTTTATCACTTAGAGGAAATCATTAATGTTGTTTTAATATGTATATGAAGTAAAAACATACATTTAGACTCTGCGCGTATGCTTATTAGGCATATCGAAGATATAAATACCTGATGGTAGCTATAAAAGACAGAAAGCATTCTTTGTACACAAGAAATGGCAAACAATACACAGATCAATCAGCGTATTGCAAAGCAAAACATCATGGGAGTTCAAAAGTAAATGACGTCATTTCTGGAGGGAAAGGATGAAGGAGGGTTTTATGTTTTAGGCAAATAATGGCTATTAGGAAAGCTTGATTAGCACCATATGGCTTCTCTGTTTGGCAGATATTTGTCTTGGGCCTCCATTCTCACTGGTGATAATTTAAGTATGGTGATTTCCAAAATAGTTTCCACAGGGTCCAATGTAATATGTAAATACTGGGAATATGGGATAATGACTTCAGCTATATCATGTTAATGATATCTTAATAATTAGGCCTGATAAACCCCAACATAATGCTGTGACTTAGACATTATATGATTTGTTGAGAATTAGAAAATGTGGTTTGGAAAACAAGCCCGTAAAGTTTACTTATGATGAACAATTAGAGGGGGAGGAAATAGTTTCTTTCCAGATAAGACCACCAATTTTGAGGAAATGTTTACATAAATGTTTCCTAAACCCAGCTGCATGGGAGAATTACTTCGGTAGTTGGTAAAAAACAAAAAAACCCAAAAAACATTCCTAGAATCTACCCTAGCCCTACTGAATTGTAAACCCAGGAATAGGAACCCCAAAAATGTGTTGGTACCACCCTCCCCACCCTCACCTCCATGGTCAATATGCACAGAACTGCAGAGTGGAAATTCCACATTCTGTTGCATATAGAAAGATCACTTAGGCCCAGGGGTATAGCTCAGTGGCATGGCACTGCCTGGCGAGCGTGAGGTCTTGAGCTCAATTCCTGGATCCAAAAAAAGAAAAAAAGATAAGAAATATCACTTGACATTTGTCCTAATCCCTGGGAAGGTGATTTATCACAATATGTTCTTCAAATAAAAAGAGAAATCCAAAGTAGTTATTTTGTCTTTGTTACTTTTTTCATTGCTGAGACAAAATACCCAGTGCCCAAAATGAAGGAAGGAAAGGTTTATTTCGCTCAGAGTCCAGCTCCAAGGCATGGAGACACAACCAAGGAGTACCTGTTCATGGCAGCAGCAGCTACCAAAGGTGGCAAGAGCAAAATGGGCAAAAGGGGAAAGCATGCGACTTTTGCTCCCTTATATTGTATGCCAACTTCCCAACCTTGGGTGGGTGCGGCACTCATACTGCCAATCCCAATGCTACACGATGAACCAATCACAAATGCTAGATTTGGGCCTGTCTCCCTACCATGACCACATGAAGCTTTGGGGAGACATTTAAACACAAACCACAACAGTTATTTTTATTTTAAAATAAAAGAATAAAAGTGTTTTTAAATGAAGCCCAAACACCTTACTCTGTTGGTAGTGTTGGATTATTTCTTTGAAAGGAATTGTCTTTAAAGGACTCAGCAACAGCTAAGCCTGGTTTCCAGAGTCATGGGCCCAGGAATCGGCTGGCCTGCTCTGGGTCTCACACAGGGTTCATAGAACCCCCACTCTCCAAAGAGGAGCTCTCGAATGCCCACCACAGGCCCATGTGTTCAAGAACTGGTTGCCAGCTTGTGATGCTATTGGGAGGTGGGAAAGGAAAGAAGGAAGGAAAGGAAGAAGGAAGGAAGAAAAGAAGGAGGGAAGAGAAGAAGTTGGTCATTAGAAATATGCCTTGGTGGCCCATGGGACAATGATGGTCAACTGGAACCCTTGGAAAGACACAGTGGGGTCCCCATGGGCACTGTGATCCATGAACCACAAGGAAGCTGGAGACTCTTCAGCGTGGGTCAAAAGCTAGTCAGAAGTGCACCACTCTCATTTGCCCTGGAGCCTAGAGGTTGTGTGAAACAGAAATACCCCAGAGTTGGGCTGTTTGCTTGGTCCTCCAGATGTTAAGTAGAGGCAATGGCTACTTTAACCAAACTCCAAGTGTTATGATTTATGTCTAAGTGTCCCCCGAAAGCCTCCTGTGATAAAAAGCAGATCTTTTGAGAAGCTACTGGATTGTGGGGGTGCTATAGCTCGCTTCCTGTTAGGAGATGGGAACTGATTGGAAGAGGTGTGTCATTAGGAGTATGACTCAGAAGGATTTAGCCCCCTTCCTGGAACCTCCCTTGACTCTCTGTTTCCTGTCCACCATGCTGTGAGCAGCTCTCCTCCACTATGCCCCTCAGCCATACTGTCCTGTCTTGGAGCCAGCTGACCATGGAAGGACTAACACTACTGAAACACAAGCTAAAATAAATTTTTTCTAAATTGCAGGTGTTGAGTATTGTGAATCAACAATAAGAAATTGACTAAGACACCAAGGCATTGTCTCAGAGTCAGATGCTGCTGGCAGGAACTGTTTCTGGCTCACCCCTGATCTTTAGGGGAGAGAGCATCCTCCACAACGAGAAGACACTATCTCTCTAGTCCCCACCCCTGTGACAGTCTGTGCTCAGCTCAGCTCCCACTGGGCACCCAGTTGTGCAAATCTCATTAGTAGGAGATGTCAGCTAATCAGCAGCGAGGTTGGGCATTTAGATGGATGCCGGTGCACAGGGAGGGACTCTGGGAGCCGTCCCTGCTGCACAGGACACAAGGCTGGGGTTCCAAGTGCTCGGCAGCTCCCCTGGAGAGTGCTGACTCCCCTACACATGGTTCAGCAGTGCTCAGGTCAGCATGAACTTCAGACCCTCTGAGGGTGTGCAAACACCAGCCTGAGCCCTGTCACCAGGTTCAGACACAGTCCTTGACGGCAGCGCCCGAGCTTCTCAAACAGCTTCCAGGTAATGCTGAAGGGACTGCTCTGCCCACCAGTTTGGACATTACTGATCTAACTTTAGCTCTATCTCAAAGCAGAAATAAATTGCTGTGTTTGTTCCAGACACCATCTTTCCTCCAACAAAGGTTTTTGGTGGTGAGGGGCAACTGGGGTCTCCTTAGAGCCACAAAATCCCCTCAAAAACCACTTGGCATGGCAGGAGGGAGGCAAAACCTGACCTAGCCCCTGCTTCTTCTTTGTCTATGCCACATGATTTGGTAAAGGGCCATTGTTAAAACTCTTGACAAAAAGAGAACAAACTAACACAACTGATGGACAGGGAGGACACTCTAGCCCGTGCTGTGGCCACCTGTGTCAGCTGGGCACCCACATGCCTCCTCTCTTTGCCATGGGACATCTGGACTACAGAAGGTAGGTCCACATTTTGGAAGAAAAACCAGGTGACCACAGCCACCAGGGCAGGACTGAGGAACAGTCAGTTTCCTCACCCCACAGAGGGACAGGACAAGCTTCGGTCACCTGCAGCAGTGACCCTGTGATAGATGTGTGTCTTGGGGCCCTGCCAGCTCCCTCGCTGCCTATCTCACTGCCCCACTCTCTTGGCTCTCCCCAGCTTGGCACTTGCATGGAACCCCTGCTCCTGAATTCTTTGCTTTGCATGGTCTGAAGGAATACAAACCAGGACAGCCGACGGCGCCATCATTTGAAAATGACCCAACAGCTGGTGGTGAAGCCTGGGTAGGGAGGACACAATTCAGCTCAGCTACTCAGCTCGTACTTCCAGTGACCCCAAGTCCTCACTTCCTGCCTCCCACCCCGAATGCCACAGAGTCACCAAGAGCCCACACAAAACGACAAGTTGGCTGTTCCCCTCAAGGAAGGTTTACCGTGGCCCCAGCAGGACTGTTTGCCTTGAGGAAAGTTACTCCAAAAGGAGTAGGAGTGGATACTCTCAATGACTGCAGAGACTGTAACATTCATTTCATTTAAATATCAGAGTGGGACTGGACCCCCACTGTAGTTATTGACCCTGGAAGCCTTCAGTCCTCACTGCTGTCAGTCACACTGCTGAGGGGAGCGGGGAGGCCGAGGCACAGGGCTGCCTAAGCATTGTCCCACCGGGACGGCAAGCTGTGACATGTCCCATCTCCGCCTCCAGCTGCTGCCTGCTCCCCAGACTGCAGAAGATGGCCAGGCAGGTGCCACTGTCCTTGTCCTCGCCCTGCTTCTGCCTGCTATAAACGGGGCACTGAAAGGGACATGGGCCCTTCAGTTCCTGTGGCAGAGACCCACAGGATGGGACAGTTGCTAATGCCATCCTGTTCCTGGGGCTTCAGTGCTGAGATCAGCAAGGAAGCGCTATTTAATTAGTCACCTAATTAGTGGCAGGCCACACTGAAGGCTTCAGATGTTCCCAGACAAATGTAAAGATAAAAAGCCTAATTAAGCTGCTGGCACCAGACTGCTGCCGCCAGCATGGCAGCTCTGCCGGAAATTGTGTGGAGCTGTGAGGCCAGTCACAGCGGCTCTGATCCCAGGCTGGGGTCGCAGCTCCAGAAACAATGGCGGCCCAGGATGAAGCCTCCACTCTGGCCTGCACAAGTGCGACTCAATGCCTAGACTGGAGACTTCCCCCTTCGCTGGGATTCCTTTTTCAGCAAGCTTTGCCCAGTAGTGGACAGCAATGGACAGTGTCCCCATGGACACAAGTGTCCATCTCTCCAGTCACCAGGGAGCCACGGGGCTGCATGGGGCTGCATTCAATCACTGTTATCCCATGAGTCACTGGCCTGTCTTTCCAGGGCCATTTCATGCTCTTTGAGAGTCTTCTGCCTCAGAAGAGGACGAGCGAGGATTAAGAAACAGTGGACCAGGAGTCAGTGACCTGTGTCCTGAGGAGACTGACCCAGGACCTGTCCCACTCAGAGGGAACATGCCAGGAGATGATGAAGAAGCCGTTCTTTTGCACAGCTGTCTCTCTGTTCAGGAATCTGCCTGTATTCAAGGAGTTTCCAGGTTGGGCTGACATCCTGCCCCACAGCTCACGCTGTGATCAAGAAAGAAGAAAAACCCAAGAGAAATTCAGGGATCTGGTTTCCCATCCCACTTTATTTTTGGAATAATATTCGCATATTAAAAAATGATTTTGGAGTATCTTTGTGGAAAGCCTGTAAGATCCCAGCTATTGCTGTGTGTGGGTATGTATGTGTGTGTGTGAGACCCAGGACTTCATACTGAGCTGCTTCCCTAGATATTCTCTTTTTTATACGGGGTCTTGCTAAGTCCCTGAGTTGCCCAGCTTGGGCTCTAACTTGCCCTGTTCCCCGTGGCAGTCTCCCAGAGCACTGGGATTATAGGTGTGTGCCTCTGCACCCAGCTCCAGACTATTGAGGAGGTGAGCAAGTCAAGACTCAAGGCACAAAGTGACTTCCGACTCCTTGGGGAGGCCGCTGACTTCAGTGAGAAGCTCGCTTGCTTTCAGAGCTCAGAGTTTGTGCTACCTTGACGATGATATCCGTTCCACTGGGAGCGTGGCTGTGATGCAACAAGGAGTTCACGAGAGACCTCTGCTGGGATTGGTTGACACCTGGAGTCCTAGACACCAAGGAGGCAGAAAGGGCCACAATGGGTCACATCTTCTGGAGCTGGTTAGGCACAGGGATGGGCTCATAGCCAAGGTAGCTTCTTTCTCCCAGTGGCTGTGGTTTAAAGAATTTTATTAAAAGAGGTACTGAGAGGAATAATGGTAGGAGGTTTGGTCAAAAAGTATGGTGAATGTTTAAATTCTAAAATTCTAAAAATTTATTACAGTAAAAGACAAATTGCCATTAATCTCCAACAAACTACTCCCCCTTGTTTCCAATGCACTTATCCCATTGTCCTTGACACTTTCTGCAGCAGCTCTGGAGTCTTCTTTCCTGAGTGTCTTTAGTTGTGCTGTCATCACTGCATCAGTGTCCTGAATTGATCTGAAACATTTCCCTTTTGGTCACTTTGACTTTAGGGAAGAGCTGGGAATCACATGGTGCCAGATTCAGGGCATAAGGTGGATGTGAACACAGCACCCTGTTTTTAAGACTCTGCCTTTCTGCCAAATGATGCGCAGCAGCAGTGCCCATCATATTTTTGATCACACCTCATGGAGACACTCAGGAATGAGGACTCCAGAGCTGCTGCAGAGCGTGGTGAGAATGATGGGGTAAGTGTGTTCTAAGCAGAGAAGTATTTTGAGGGGATTCATGGCAAAGTCTCTTTTACAGTAATAAATTTTAAAAATTTAAATATTCACTGTGTACATTAATCGCCTCTGTATGCACAACACCCAGATTGCCCAAGCCAAGAACTTCCTGATCCCAAACACCAGGACAGCTAAATGGACACGATCCACCAATCATAAGGTTGCGGTTTTCCAGTACTTGAGGGCCATTGCCTGAATGTCTAGGTTATGGTGCAGGGCATCACAGAACCCGGGAAAATGTCTCCAGTCCTTCTTCACCCAGTCACTACTGTCTACATCACAAGACATCAGAGTTTCCTGTTACAGAGGTTGATGTTGCCCCTGCAGCCAGGGGATAGCAGAGAAGCCTAGGTCCTGAGCACCTCAAGCACACACTGGCCCTTCTTTGCCTTTTGAGTCTCTTCCCACAGCACCCTTAGAAGACAAACTCTTGAGACTGGGAGGGGATGCACCATCCTGCAGATCCCGAGCCCCTCTCCACATGCCGTCGGTCCCAGCGCAGATACTGCTGGGCAGATGCAGACTGCAGACAGATCTGGGCTCCACTGCCCAGGAGGGAAGTAGAAGACTGGGATGCTGATGTGTGTCCCTAGGGAAACATCTACCAGATCTGTCACCTGGGAGCTGGAGAGGCCCTGTCCTGGTGAGAACAGCATGCAGGGCTGACCCACAGGCCTGACAACCAAAGATAAGAAGGTGAGTCCCTGCTGATGTCTCTGTGCATGCAAGGCAGCTGAGGACCAGCAAGAACCCTATACTTGAAACAACACCAACAGCAGAATCCCAAGCCCACCCTGTGTGTTGCCTCAGGGCATGGAGCTGCCATCCCGGTATCTTGCAGGCACTGCCTTTGGGTCTCGATGCCGCTCTCCCAGAAGCACCTGGCACTTGGGGAAGGATGGACAGAACTAGGGTGCAGGATGTGTGTGAGGGCTGCTTCTGGCATCCTTTGAAGAAGAGACCAAATGCATTTTGTAATTTCTTGCATGGAGATAATATAAGAACAAAGTGTGTATCTGTTATGTTACCAGGTAACAGGATTGCCAGATTTCCTGGAAAAAGAGGTTCCTGTGCTGGGCCTGAAATGGATTTTCCAGGAACCACAGCGCACTGCTGAGTCTGTGAATGCAGCTCTGGAGTAACTGGGAGGGAGATTTTTTTCTAAATTGTGCTTCCAAAACGTGATAGGCAGTGTTTGGTGAAAACTGTATTTCTTCAGTTTCATTACGGTTCAAATGATGCATAAAATTCAGCTCAAGTCGCAGCTAAACTACTAAGACAAAATATGCAGTATGTTACTATGGTGATTGCTGATTTAAAATAATTAGAGAAAATAATGAGAAAACGATTTCCGCTCTTAAGGATTACGGATCCGTAAACTGATGCCAGTCTATTTTTAGTGTACAAATCTCTGTAATGATGATAGAGAATTATGAGCACTTTAGAATGCTTTAAAAAGGTCTGTCTGATTGGACAATTTAATCAACCCAGTACTTATTTCAAAATTTATATTTATCTTTATTTAATCTAAGTCAATTCCACAAAAAGAAAATTACGTGTATATATCTTAATGCAATCATTTTAAACAAAACGTTATCACTAAGTATACAGGCAAATGAAGATTTAAGATGTGTTTACGAGCACCTCTTGGCGATCACAATTTCTCAGCTCCACCCTGCTCATTCCCCACTCAAAAGTGGCTGCACCAGACAAGCTCTTCAGGGGCCTTCATGAAAGGACCCTCAGAATAAGGAAGTACTCAGCGACAGGGTGGCACACGCAGGACAGGGAACACCTCACACAGCACTCAAGAGGTCACCCCTGCAGTGAACTGCCACTGCCATGTGATTGCCACATTGAAGGATAGGAATTTTGCTAACTTCAATAATGACACATGGCATATTTCTAGTTAACTGAGGGAATGTTCCAGAAAACAAGAATTGGCTAGAAATTTTTTAAAAATCAGTTCTTTCCTTTTTCTGGCTAATGTGATGTCAAATGAACTAAATCCCCGCTTAGGGTTAGTTCATCCCTGTGTCTTTCTCCTTAGTCCTCAAAGGCCACTTTTATGCTTCTGGGACTGGTGACCATCAGCATCTGGAGCAGTGGTAATGGGCTACACTTTCTCACCTCCCACTTGCTTCTGGCACCTGTGGTTTTTTAAAAAAATTTTATTTAAAGAGAAAAAAAAGCAAAACAGGAAAAAAAAGGAAGCAACAATATGGAATTCCCTCCCCCCAAAAAACCTCAGAAATCACTAGTTGATAAATTATATACTGTCATCTTAGAAATAGTTGTTCAAGTTACAAAATTAAAGCATACAAAGTGGACATTCAAACAGTGAGACTGTAAACAGTTCTCAACAATCCAACAAAAACTTAGTAATATGGTCATCTGTCTTACACACTTAAACATACATGCAGTTATATCCTTTAAAGCACTTTATTTTCCTCCTTTCTTGACAACAGCAATTACACATTTTGGGTTTTATTACTCCTACAGTTCTTATTACTTTTTAAACTAGAGACACAATGTGATATTTATAAATATGATTCTTATTTATTTCACTTATGAGGATAGTCTCAAGTTTCCTCCATTTCAATATGAGGGCCTCAAGATCAACCTTTTTATAGCTGAGTAATATTCCATTGCATAAAAATACCACATCTTTTTCATCCACTCTGCAGTTGATAGGCATTTTGGTTGTTTCCAAGATTTAGCTATTACAAATTGTGCTACTATGAACATGGGTACACACAGATCATTATGGTAGCCACCTGATATTTGACAAAGGTGCTAAACATGTTCAAGGGAAGAAAGATAGCCTCTTTAATAAATGGTGTTGAAAAAATTGGCTTTCCACATGCTGAAGACTGAAACTAGACCCATGCCTATCACCATGCACAAAACTAAAGTCTAAATGGATCAAAGATCTAAATATTAAAACAGAAGCACTAAATCTACTGGAAGACAAAGTAGGTAGAAATCTTGGGGATATAGGGGTAGGCAGAGAATTCATGAACAAAACGCAAACAGCACGAGAAACACTTCAAAGAATCAACAACTGGGATCTCATATTATTGAAAAGTTTCTGCACTTCAAAAGAAATCATCAACAGAGTGAAAAGAGAACCCACAGAATGGGAAAGAATTATGGCCAGCAACCCCTCAGACAAAGGACTTACATCTAGAACATATAAAGAATTGAAAAACATCAAGCCCCCCAAATTCAAGCACCTGTGGTTTTTAATGATAGTTAAGTTTCTTATGTAATCCTGATGGCATGATTTAGAGAAATATGGGCTATTTCCATTCAGGTTTCTGAGGTGCCCAAAAGTTAGGGTCTTTAAAAGCATCTGAGACTTAAGGGCCAATCCGAGGGGTGGTTATTGGGTGAAGGAAGAAGAACTAATATTCTGTAGCATAAGTGAGTACCTGGTTGACAGCAATTTACTGAATATTTCAAAATAGCTAGCAGACAGGATTTTGAATGTACCCAACCCAAAGAGATGATAAATATTTGGTGACACATGCTAGATATGCCAGTTACCTCTATATGATCATTCCCCATGTTATACAAATACTGAAATATCATTATTATCCCATAAACATATACAACTACTATGAGTCAATTAAAAATAAGAATATATTTTGAAAAACAGTAAACTAGGAAATCAGGTCTGATAGAAATTAAGTAATGCACAGAGGGTTTTTATCAGGTGCTGGTGAAGCCAGAGCATGATCCCACATCCAAGGAGGCTCTGACCTGGGGTGCAGCCTGGTGAACAGATGGGGAGACGGGGTGGGAGTACTTGGGAATCTGCTACCTAGTACAAGCATTCTATGAGGAAGCCTGGCTACTGCCTTGGGGACCATGAGAGAACAAGGTCAGAAGGAGAGATGGAGGCCTCAGTCTGCCCTGAAGGATTTTACGCTGATCTCTGGCATCCAGCATCCAGCATCCAGGTTGGAGGAGAGGTCCTGGCTGGTGAGCCCTTTTGGGACAAATGACTCGTTGTGATGCATAAAGCAAAACCAGTTCCCAAATCTGCCTGATGCTAGGCTCCCCTGCCTGGAGTTCCCGACTCTGCTTGTCTGGGGTGGGCTCCAGAAATCTATGTCTTCAACAAGTGCTCTAGATGATTCTTATGATTGGCCAGTAAGGGACACACTGTCATAGGACAGGATCAACATCCTTTCTGCAAAGGGAGGGATAGTACCTAACTCAGGCTTCACAGGCTATTGTGTCTCTGTCATAGCTACATGAACATGCTACAATAGCATGAAAGCATTAAAGAAATGAATGAGGTTGTTTTCCAACAAAGCTCTAGTCACAAAAGAAGGCGCAAGACAGATTGGCCCGGGGGGTTACAGTTCGTTCTTGCTCTCCACTTAGAATATTTGATGGATTCATTAATCCACATAGGCAAAGGTGTGGGGTGGCAAACAATCTGTTTTCTGAAGGGGCTCTATTCAGATGTAGAAAGAGAATTTATATTATTTAAAAATATAAATGAGAGGTTAGGAATGTAGCTCAATGATAAAGTATTTGCCTATCATGTACAAGACCTTGGGTTCATTTCTCAGTGCAGCAAAAGAACCAAGTTAATTAATGAGACAAAGTAAAAATACATAAATAGCTAAATAAAATAGAACAACTCACCAAAACACCAATGTCTCTAGGAAGGAAATTCCAACACTGGAGGCACCAACCACAACAATCCTGGCATTGACAGTTATTTTAGGTTCCAATGTTAGCTTTCTGTTTGTATGGTTCAAGGCATAACCCACCTGGAGAAAAACACACAGAAACAAAGAACGACTTGAAGCAAATGTGACTGAGTTGACACCCCCAGATTAGCAATTGTGTAGAATTATTTAATCAGGACATTCTTGGTAAATCAAACTTAGTATTTCCCATGCAACTGCTGTGATGAAGTACATGGAAGTTACTTTGAAGAAATGTTTGATTTGCATATTGTTTTTTCTCAGTGCTGGGAATTGAACCCAGTACACAATGCATGCCAGGCAAAGGGCTCTACCACTGTGCTACATTCCCAGTCCTTTTATTTTATTTTGAGACAAGATGGCTCTAAGTTGCTCCAGCTAGTAAGGCACTTGTGATCTTCCACCTCGGTATCTTAAGTGGCTGGAATTACAAGTGTGTGCCTTGTTGCTGAGAGATATTTCATATAAATCTATCATCCTTAATGATAGAAATAATCCCCCAAGAATATAGTCAAGCTATTATCTCCTAAGAATTTCAGTTCCATGAAAAGCACTAAGTCTTTTCTTATGTTCCAAGTTTCTCAAAACATCTGAGTGAAAGCTATTTGGATATTTGAAGATTAGTATTATCTCTTCATTTCCTTCACACTATTTAACATAGTACCTTGTGGATGCTGAAAAAATTTGTTGAAAGACAAACATTTGTTTCACATCATAATTGTGTTGACTTAAAGGATGTTCAATCTTTCAGATACCTCTAGGTTGAGAAGGACTCAGAAGCACAGAAAGTGGCTGATTCCTTTAATATCTATGTTTGCGTAAATTACCTGGACTAGTTATTTGGTTGATAACTTTCCTGAAGAGCCTGTCATGGGAGTTTTCAATGTATAAAGTAGGATTTTATAAAGAGGTGGAAAGGTATTCTTAAATGTTAGACTACATGCCAAAAAACCTCCATTCTATTTTTTAAATCATTAATTAAACATATGTTTTTATTGGGTGCTTTCTGTGTCTAGACAATAATAAGAATTACAGCTAACTTCTTATCAGAAGCAATGGAGGCCAGAAGTCAATGGAAAGGCCCTTATCCTCCTACCATTCCATTTCATTGTCATTGTATCAGCATTAACATCTTCTATCAAGACCAAAGGCCTCCATATCCCAGTAGATCAAACATATTTCTCTTTTTTTTCTTAAAATCCTGAGATTATAGGAATTGGGAATCCATTAGCTCATGGTGAAGTTGCATCTTAAGCTGGGTTCCCAGTTATCCTCTATGCCTGTGGTAGTGTGAGTGTGGCCTTACGCTTTGCCATTTACCAGGTAACATCTGAGATCAAGAGGATAATGATTATTTTTGGCACTCAATCTGAAGTGGCACAGAGAAAACGAGAGATAAAGGTAGCAAGACAGAAAAAGTTTAATGCGGGCACGGAGGGAGTCACCACAACACAGGCTGTGCTGGTTCTCTGCTGACAAAGGGTGTGGGTTGGCTTATACGCACTCTGATGCAGAAAGGTATTAGGCAGCTGACGTAAACTGCCTAATTTGGTGAGGTTGAAGGGGTTTGGGTTATTTTTGGCATGCACAAGCTTTGGCAAAGACTGCTGGGAATAAGAAACCACAGGGGCTTCTGGGAAGAAAGAGCTAGGCACAGTGATAATTCAGCACTGGACTGTTGCCATGATGACTGGGCAAATCCCAGGCAGGGGACCTATCAGATAAACCCCTCTTTCTAGATCTAGAGAGCCTAGCCACAGGAGGTAGAAAAATGTCTTGAGCCAAATAAAGTATTAATATAAATCTAAAACATATTGGTGAGATTTTAGACTCCATCCATAACTAACATTGTTAATGTTTCTCAGCATCTGTTTCACTCCCCAATGCTGCCATTAATTCATCACATCATGGATTTTGGAATAGACTGGGTCCATTTTCATCTTCAAGAGGGAACTTAGGTTGATGTAAATCAAGTTGCATAATTCCACCCTGTTTTCTCAATCACTGGCCAAGAGGAACATGTGAGTCAGGTTGGCTTAATCAGAGTAAAGCCCAGGACACCCCCCCCCCATTTTTTGAAGGGAATAAAACAAAATAATAAAATAGAACAACACAAAACACTGAGAACAATATTGGATTTCCAAAGCAAGACAGAAGAAAAACCCTCATAGTTGCTATATTGCATATTATTATCCTCTAAACAGATGCTCAGATAACCAGCTCTAGATGTGCAAAGCCAATCAATCAATACAAGCATTAAGTTGTTTTTTGTACCTCATCATCCTAGCCTGTGTTTCTCCGAATCAGCGAGTTGTCTACACTGGGTGTGGGGAGGGGGCTGTTCTTGTCTCCCAGCCTGCACACTGGCTAAGTTCAGGCATTTGTATGATGGTTGGAGGAGAGAAGACTTTTTGCTTTCCACATGACAAGGAATGTCGCTGTGGAGGCTGAAATGGCTATAGGCACGATGCCACCAAGAGGAAAATCATCCTGAATTGAAGCCCCAAGAGCTTCACTGAGAAATAGAACAGGAGTTCTGTTCAAAACCGACCACCAGCCCCTGCTACCTTTGGAATCTTCAGTTATATGCACCAGTCAGGCATTGCCACCACAATGCTGCCTAACAAACCACTCCAAAATGCACTGGCCTAAAGCGATTGTCACTTATTTTCAACAGCTCTGGGTCAGCTAGAAGTTGGATGTTTGAGGCTGGCTTCATGACACTGCATCTGGCTCCAGCCTGCAGATTCTAGATCTGTTCACACTTTCCTTTTCTGATGAGTCAGGACATGTTTTTCTGATACAGTAAAAGTGCAAGAAGAGTAGTTGAAAATAAGCAATTCCAGCACAAATAATATGGCTAAACGGGATATCTACAAGGGAACAGCCCAGGGAAGAGGGAAAGGCAGGAAGGATAGCAGAGCCCGTTTTACTGACTTGATTGTGTAGGTGAGTTTTCTCTCTCCTCTCTCTCTCTCTCTCTCTCTCTCTCTCTCTCTCTTTCTCTCTCTCTCTCTCTCACAGCATCTGAAAGAGTTTTCTGTTTTGTAGACAATGAAAACTTCCTACAATGATATGCTTTCTAAGTTAAAATAATGAGTATACCTCTTGGGTACATATTCTTTAAATAAATGTCAATTCTGATTGGCTTTATGAGACTATCCCAGGTCAGGTTAATGAGAAACTGTGCAAGAAATCTACTTCCTATGGGTTCTTGTGAGCATCCCAGCACACTGTGCTTCAATGAGTACCCCAGACCAGCAGTTGCAGGGAGCACACGTGTGTTTAGGGTGGCACCTGAGCACAAGTCTAATGAACAGATCTTATATACAAGTGTCTTGATGGGTCACAAGCCCATCTCCCTGCTACACCAAGTAGCTCAGGCGTCCCCTCTGCTGTCGGAAGTGGAAGCGACATTGAGACATGGACAGTAATGAAATTCCCTGCTGAAGAATTACACCACATTTATGAAACAGCTCCAGTGTCAAGAACACAAAAGAGGCTGGGGACCGAACAGAATGGCTTTTGTTTCCCATACAATAGTGTTAACACCAACAGCTGCCAGGCCTCAGAAATCACCTTTCTAACTGCAAAATACACAAAGTGGCCTCAGGGTTTCAAGAGATGACTATCACTACCAGCACCGGCATTGTCTCAAGAGAGTGATGGGGCATCTCAATGATTCATGGGAAATCCAATTTTGTGCCCAGGTTTAATTAAAAACATATCCATCACCAAGTATGATGAAATCTTCTGGCCTGAAAAACATCACCTTTTTTAATAATGGATATGATTTTTAAAGTTTAAAAACATTTTTTTTCTGGCCTAGAAACTTTTCCCAGTGACAGCTATAAATGAAGACTGTGTTGCTGTTTTAGTAAAGGGTTTTTTCTGCCCATAAGCAGAAATCACAGGTCATTTTTAATGAAAGCAGACTATTTCTTTCCTTTATGTCCCAAATTTTCATGGGAAAGGAAAACAGGACGGAAGACCCTCCACATCACACAAGCAGATCCGATTCTCTGCTGACCATCCACTGAAAATGTGCCACACGTGTGGGGTTCTCTTTGGGTCCCAATTTCCTTAATAATAAAGTAATGGGAGCCCTACTATTGTTTCATATTTTATAGACAAAAACTGAATTCGCCTCAATAAGTGATTTCAAAGATTAAATGGAGGGAACTGTAAGCAACTTAGTTGAGTGTTATACCAGTGATAAGAGGCTGAGAAACCAGGTCTTGGCCTCTACATCCTTTTAAGACGTCTGATTCTAGTTTCTAAGAACATTGTTTTTTCTGTTTTGTTTTTTTTAGTACTAAAATGGAGCCCAGGGGCACTCTACCACTGAGCTATACACCCGCTCTTCTTATTTTTTATTTTGAAGGAGGTAAGGTCTTGTTAGGTTGTCCATGCTGGACTCAAACTTGCCATCCTTCTGACGCAGCCTGCAAAGAAGCTAGGATTACTGGTATGGACCACTGCACCTGGCCTAAGTTAGCATTTTAGACAAAGGAATGATTTTCAGCATGGAATCAACATGTATGCCCATATACTACAGTGTAGAAGCTGACCTTTTAAATTAAAAGAAACATTCCTTAAAATTGATGTTGACTCTCATGATGAGTTTAAAATACAAACATTAAATTCCATCCCTTTAGAGAGGTCAGGACAGAGGTAACAGGCAACAGATATCCCTGTTAAGGGAGCAGAGTCAGGGGGCTGGGGACAGAGGCCTGGGGAGGACTGAAATGGCAGGAAACAGGACAGCTCAGGTCAGGGGAGATGCTGAGATGAGAACATCGGGGATGATGAGTGAGCCTGTAAGTTTGAGCCCCTTTAGCTGTCATTTCCTGTGAGCATCTGTGAAAAGAAGCCGGGTCCTGTGAGTGTGGGTTCCTGGCAGGGGCTTTGGTCACCTTTATTTATTCGGTTTGTCTGCCACGCCCCAAGGAGGTTTGTTTGTTCCTTTTGGCCAGGAGCTTGGTCTTGGTTTTTTGAGATGTTTGTTTTATTTTATTTGAACAATTCCTGCAATGCCTTTTAGGCCATTTAATAAATGGTGAAATAAATTAAATTTGCATCTCACAAGCCCCTGTTAAAGAGTGCTAAGAGTGCTAGTGGGTTATTCTCTTGTTCCTTCAGTGGTCAAATGAATGATCTGGATACATTTAGAACTATCTAGGATTACTTTTGATAGCTGAGTTTATGCCATGATTCGTATTTATTAATAACATTGAGTTTTATGCATATTTGTTATCTGTCTGTGTGCTTTAAAAATTCAACAAATGTAACTTTATTTGATATGAATAAGCCTGAATTCTGTGCTTCTACATCTGGTCTGTTTTCCTTTCCACACTTAGCATGTGTTAGAATGATAACAAAAGCAACACTAAAACTCAATTTCACCATAAATCCAAAAGCAGAGGTCACTCAACCTGTAAAAAGCCTGGTAAACTAGAGGGAAGCCAGAATATAAATGACACCTAATAAATGCCAGGTTCGTACTAAAACGGAGCATGGCGCAATCTCTGGTGAACCTTTTTTCTAATAACATTCAGCCTTTTGGAGGTGACAATCAGCCTCTCGATGATTAGGACTGGATGTCATTAACCTGGTGGCAAAATCTGAGCTTGTTTTCCTAATCCTGCTACTGGCTGAGACTCTGAGCCCCTTGTCCCTAAATATCAGTCTCCTCAGGCGTAAAATGGAAGTAAACTACACCAGCCTCTGCCTTGCTCAGCAGCAGACTTGGTAACTGTTCATTAAAAAATGTCTAAGTACAGTACTTTGAGCTTTCCAGGCAAACATATTACACAAGGTAAAATCACACATCCTTGCTCCCATCCGCCATATGAAAGGCAAATCTTTGAAACACACATTTTAAAAGGGCAGAACAACGAGCTCAATTTTCAGCACACACCCCTGTGTAAGTTTTCTTCTTGCAGAAAGCTCCCGAGGACTTCAAAGAGCACTCTGTCCACACAAGAAAATGGAAGAGAGAGACTCAAACTCATTAGGAACAAAATTTTTGAAATCCGTAATAAGTCGCCTCCTGCTTAAAGAATGTAATTTTCCCCCCGCGCATCTGCGTTCTCTCTTTTCCCGTTGAGAAGTCCTGTGCTGTCCTGGTTTTAGCAAAATAAATGATGACAACTTGACGGTGCTGTGATAGCCAGATTGCAAAGTTCAGGGTTCATAAGTGGCCCTCTCTGAAACAGACTGTTGCAATGTTTATCAAATAAACAAAGGGGAGTGGCAGAGACTCTTAAAACATAACCAGGCCTTTGGAAGTCTCTTCCCCAAAGTGCAGTTTGAAAAAGCCTTTCTACTAAAATTATTTTAAAGGCTGAAAAGTAGATGCAAACACCAGCCCCTTCTGGGAGGCCTGCCATGCTGTGGTTTGGAGCCTTGCTTTAGGAAGGATTCTCTAACTTCCCTCTTGGTTGGGGAAGGCGGGAGCCCCCCAAAATTTCATAGCTTTAGCACTTTGGGTCAATGCAAACTGTTGGGTCCATGGTGTCTGCTGATGGTGACAATGACCCAGGAACACTGGAATGAAGCACTCAAGACCATGCAGCATGAGGGCTACCTCATGACCTGCTCTCTGAAACATCGCCACATTTGGGTCCTCACTGAGTGTTCAGGAAGTAGATGAAGCTCATGCTTTGCCTCTGCAAAGTTATTAATGACACAAAAATTAGTAACACAAAATTATTAGTACCCACAAAGAAGTTGCTCCTTTAAGTAACGATCACAACTTTTAATTCCTTTACAGCCTCCACCTTATTCCAGCAAAGAGTGTGTGCTCCACGGATGCTTGAAGCTTTCTCCCAGTAGACTGAATCCTAACTGAAGATGGAAGATTCCTGGACCCATTACAGCTAGCTCTGCTGCATGCAGCAGGAAACCTTAAATGCTAACAGCCTAAACAGGATGAAAGATAATTTCTCACAAGCGCAAAGGAAAGCGAGAAATATGCAGCCCAGGACAACTGAGACAGTGCCGTGAGCTGCCCAGAGATTCGGACATCCTCTCCCTATCCAGCTCACATTCTCCTACATGGCTTTCAACCTCAAGGATGGGTGGGATGGCTGCTGGAGATCCAGACATCACAGCCTCATTCCAGAAAGCAGGAAGGGAAAAGGCCCTCCTCCTAGCTGAGTCCCTCCCTCTGAGCTTTCCCAGAGTTCCAATCCCAGTGACATCTATTTCTGGCCAAACCTAGGGTCTGTGGTCATGGCAGCCAAAGGAGGACCAGAAGTGCATCCCCTCAGTTGGGCGCATTGCTGCCTTGAGCAAGATCCTGTTACAAAGGCTAAAGGCAGGAGTGGGTACTAGGGACAGTTCCTGGTCTGACGCCAGTCCCCTCAGCTCTACAGTGAGTTAATTCCTTTAATTTGCACTTTCTCCTATTTCTCTTATCTACCCCATCTGTCCCTGTTCCCACATCTATACTTCCAGCCTGCCTGTTATAATCTTATAGATGTTTTCGAACATTAAAATTATCAACAAAGCTCAGCATAGAGGCACACAGCTGTAGTTCCAGCACTCAGGAAGCCAAGGTAGGAAGAGTGCCCTGATTTTGAGGCCAGCCTGGGCTACATAATGAGTTCAAGGCCAGCCTGAACCATACAGCAAGACCCATTCTCAAAAAAGAAAAAATAATTGACCAAATGATTAGTCTCTGTACTTGTGACCACAAAACATTTGTATTAGAAAAAGTGCGCTGGAAGTTGAACTGAGTGGCTTTACTGGATTTCACCCCTTCCAGTTTGCAGATTTTACCCAGGTTAGGATTCCTGAGCTCCAGCTTGAAGCCAGCCGCACCTCAGCTGTCACAGGCAGCCAGGCAGTGGCAGTGACACCGCTGCCTTTACTTGAGTGCCAGTGACTGGGTCATGGCTGCTCACTGTGGTCGCTTTGAGAGTCGTGTGTGTTATGTGTATGATACGTGTTGAGTTTAACTGCTCCTGACGTTTTCAAAAAGATTGTGGCACAATTTGGCACTCAAATAAATACTTACTGTTATTGCCATAAAAGCCCAGACATGGGGCAGCAGGGTACAAATTTTACATTAATGCAGCAAATATTAGCCACTGGAAGAGTGACGGTAATTTCATATTTTCTTGCAGTGTGAGTATTTGAGTGCTTTTCAGGAGCAAATAAAGGGTGACAGACGGCCACAGGTAGGCGAAGCCACGTTAAATTCGGTTACCAAGGACACATGCAAAAAATGTTCCCATGGGCTGGCGAATAACGGGATTGAAAGAATACAAACTGCCTCTCCTCTCTGAACAGAGGAAATTTCAGAGCAGTGACTTACATGACAGATGCCACTCAGGACCTTTGTGAAGACCAACTGGTTACCGTTCTTTTGCAGTTGTATATAAGACAAAGGTATAAGTCTTACACCTGTCTCATGCTTGATGTGCCAAATGGTGAATTCACTTGTTTCTGATCAAAAACAGCTCTGAAGAAGTAATTCTGATAATCACTGGTGACTTTGTGCCATGCACAGATGTGACAAGAGGGCCGCTGCAGGCTGCAGGGACACCAGGATTCCAAGCCCGGGTCTCTCTGGCCTCTTTCCTCTACTGGTAGTGGTGAGTGGCCAGAGCTGTCCAGTGGCCACTCCTGCAGCCTCTCCAACATGCTGTCAGCTGGGAGCAGGAGCGAGGACTGCTCGGGGTGAGCACAGAGGGTGGAGGAGGACTAGAGAAACTGATGAGAGAGAAACGGCTTACACAGCCAGTGCCTGATCCCCACTGTTCTGAAAGCCCAAACCACCACTGTGCTACACGTCTCCCTCTCCCGTGTGTGTGTGTGTGTGTGTGTGTGTGTGTGTGCATGCGCACGCACGCGCACACGTGTTCCTGCGTCTCACTAGGGATTAGGCCTTGGGCTTTTGCACTGAGTACATCCCCATACTGCCTACCAACACACACCTTTAAAAAATTTTTTTTAAAGACACACTCTTGCTAATACTAAGTTGCCCAAGCTGACTGAATTTGCAGTCCTCCTGCCTCGCCTCACAAAGTGCCAGGCACTGACTATCTAATCATTCTCAATTCTCTGTCCTTCTGAAAGCATTTGTGCTGGGGTGGGAAGTGGGTATAGCCTTGGAGGCTGAAACACCTTCCAAAGGGTCTTCCTGCTTGATAGTGTACTTTGATGGCGTTTTCATGAACACCCAAGAGCAAAAGCTGTCTTGTCTTGTAAAATGCATCAAAAGGAGAAAAACCAGAAGTTCCCCCAACTTGTCTTCCTCTCACTTCTTGCACACAGAACACATCTAACACCACACGTGCAGGTCTCTCCTGGGTCACCCCCTTCTCTGGCACTGCTGAGGGTCCTCAGATCCAGTTCAGTTCTGACACAGTCACCTTGGGCTCAGTGCTCGGCCACTTTGAAGTGCATCACTAGCGTGCCTTGTCATTGTGCCTCTGCCCAGAGGATGCAAGTTGTGGGATCTGAGGCCTCACCCTCCTCGGGTTTGATATTCTCACGGAACTCAGAACAGTTTGCTTCCTAGACCTTGAGTTTATGGTCCAGGAAGAGCAGCCAGGAAGTGCCAGGTGCACAGGTGGGCAGGTGGATGTCTCTGCCCCCAGGGGCACCCTCCTCTGGGCCACTCCCCCTGTGTGCCCACCAGGACATGCTCCGAGCCTGTTTGCTTACGGTCCTGGGGCTGCTTTTTCTCACGGGCCCAACTGATGAAATCGTTGACCACTAGTGATTGAAAGCAATTTCCAGACCCTTCACTTCCCTGGGGCTTGCAGAGTAGACCCCTAATCAATCACTTCAAGGTGATTTACCACAGGGATGTAGACAAACTCCCATTGGTCTGTGGGATTTGGCTACCATCTCTCTTGTGCTTTCTCAGGTCAGAATTTAAATGTAAACAACCTGGCCTTCAGTTTGGTAATGTGGATCTCTAGCATGAGTGGCCTGCTGTCTTTTCTTTAATCAAAGCCACAAGGGAAGTTTAATTTGTTGGTGGAAAAGCTAAGCACATGTGTCAAGCAATTCTGAGGGTACCTGATAACCTATTCAGTACCCTAAAATTCTACCATCAAATTGTTAATATAGAGCTTAATTCAACAATTTCAAGTCAACAAATACACACAGAATATCTACAATGTGCCAAGTGTTGGCCCTTGTGCTAAAGTGTGAAAAAGATGCAGTTTTGTTTTAATTTTTACTAGATAGGGATACAGACAAATAAAAAACAGGATAATAAGGACAGAGTATCTGGAAGCTATTGCTGTGTAACAAATGAATCCAAAATGTAAGAGATTAAAGAACAAGCATTCATTTGGCATCAGGGAAAGTCAGGAATGGGTTCCTGGATTTAGAAGGCACAGTGGGATGTTTCCAGACAAGGGACAGAACAACATTCTGGATGAGAGAGAGAACCAGGGCAGCGATTTGGAAGAGCAAACAGCTACTGAAGAACAGGCCCATCCATCCCTGTCAGTGGGGAGCACATCATGCCTCAGGGCAGCCTGGGAGTGGGGAGACAGAACAGAGGGCCCAGGGGAGCAGGGGTCAGAACAGAAGACAAAGGCAAGCAGCACCCACCCTGCTACCTCCTGTCAGCCAATACGACTCAGCGAATCTCTGGACAGGGTCAAGGAGAACTGTCCCCCAGGAGTGGGTCACTGGTCCGGCTGGCTGAGGCCTTGCCTCCCTTTTCAGGAAGAAGACTCGAATGGCCAGGACGTCCAGGTGCGTGCAATTCCACACTGGAAACCTTTCAACCTTACGCCCCACGCTCCACAGCTTCAGTTTCACTCCCGATGTTTCCAGCACACACAGATGCACGCCCAGAAAGCCAGCATCCCACATGACCATGTGGAAGTCTAGCAGGGCCTCTGGGCTCTGTGTTCACCTTTCAAGCAGTTGTCCCGCTTCTGCCAGCCTCCAAGCACAGCGCTGACTTAATCGGAAGAAATTAGGCATCTCCCTTTCATCTCAATGCACACAATGATCTGTATTCCCCTTCCCGTGACTTTAAAATTCTGCACACCAAAAGGCTCACCCGGCCTATTGTAAAAGGAAAGGCACAAACAATGTTGGGAAGAATAAGCCTTTCTGAAGATTCCTCCCAAGAATGCTAAGGCTGCGAAGTTCAAAGAAATTGGGTCATAATCAAGGGACTGGGCTCTTAGTTCAAGTGCGGGATTCAGAGGGAGGAATAAAACAAATCCACCTCCTTTTTAAGTTGAAATGAAAAGGGAGCTCAGCAGACAGAGAAGCCACAGCGAGCCACAGGAAGGGCTCAGGACCACATCCTGGAGCGGCCCACGGCACCCAGGTCCCTGTGGCTGCTCTTAGCAAGGTACACACACGTGTGCTTGACTTGGTCTTTCCGGATGCTGACTCTCAGGCAGTAGGGAGCCCACAGTGCAAAGGAACTTGTCCTCTTCCCCGTGGCTCTTTGAACCCTTCCCGAGGACTCTCACAGCACTAAAACAGCACCGATTCCACGACCTCCGTGGAAAGTCCCCAACCCATGCAGGATGTGAAGTAGCAAGTGACAAGAACTGACACAAACAGCCCTGGCAGAGCTGCTGCGAGCAATGAGCAGCAGGAGCCCAGGGGGATGTGGGGGGCGGCTGGTGAGGACACCCCTGGTGCAGTGCTGGCTTTCAGGGAGTCCGGGACTCACCTGCAAAATGAACCTGAGGCTTGGGGAAAACCCCCTCGGCTCACTGTGGATACTCAAGTGCTAAGCAGTCTCCGAATCATTCCCTAGCAGCCCTGGGAGCGGGGAGGTGGTGGCAGGTGTGACGCACCCTGCCTCACACCACTCACTGCTGACACCGCATTTTGGTGTGAAGACAGGTCACGTACTTCTAATTTCTCACATGTTTATCAGCCGTAAATAGTCCCAGCGTCCATGTCAGTGACGCCATCTGGTGCTTCCCATAACAGTGTGTGGTGTGTGGCTTCCAAACAAGACGCAGTGGCAGCAACATGCAACATTTACAGGAACGAGCCCTGTGGGCTGTGGGTGGTTTGCTGTGACTGTGCACACACCTCACTCTGCCACGGCCTAAGATGCTCTCCTCTGCCAGGCGAGCAAAGGTGCAATAAATAATGCATCTTAAGCCACATGCGTACCACCAAAGCATTAAACATTTATCACATGGGCACAGCGGCGTTTTAGGCAATGGGCATGACTTGAAAAATTCATGCCACTTTAGAGGGTTAAATGAAAACCGTTTAGTGTATGCTTTAATGATTTTTAAATATGGTTCAGCACTGAACACAATGATTCTTTTTAAATTTCTAGTTCTTAGTGGAGCATGACTATAGATGTATAAACAGCTGTTTTATAATAATTTTCTCTTGCTTTTTTGTTAAAGAAATACTAAAAATTATAACTAAACTCTTTCATGCAAAAGAATAATTATTTAAAACCTTTTCAACCCTAAAAATGGCTTAAGAAAGGTTCTTTAGGAATCAAATGGTATTCTTTCCTTTAAATCCTTAATGGATTAGTCAGTTATGGTTGCAATTAATTTTAATTCTGGATTAAGGAAACAAATGTAAAGTCAAAACCAACAGAATCCCTTGGGCAACTTAGCAGCATTTGTCCCCAATTCTGTTCCTTTAAAACACTTGCCCATTACATGCCAGGAATTCTCCTCTATGTGCTTGTTCTGGGGTGCCTGTTTCTTTAAGGGAGAAAAGGAAATAATTTAAAATGCAGATAGTTGGAGGATGGAGTGGAGGTCGGTTATGGGTTATGGTGGAGTTGCAGAGAATTCTGTTTCCTCCAAAGGAACCAGAAGAGGGCTGGGGATTTAGCTCAGTGGTGTAAGCGCTTGCCTAGCAAGTGCAAGATCATGAGTTCGATCCTTAGTACCAAAAAACAAAAAAAAAAAAAAAAAAAAAAAAATTGAAAAAAAGGAACCAGAAGAAGCCTTTGCAGGAGGCAGCCACCCACTGGCTTGCTGGACAGGGAGCCAAAGACGGGGAGAAGCTGGTGGGCACCCTGCTCTCGGGGTACCTCGGGGATCTGACATCAAAGGGTTGTCACAGGAAAGGGCTCCATCACAGCACAGCCTCCATGTGGAAAATTATTACCCAACAAGAGGGCACCAAGGGAGCACTGCATAACAGCACCATTTTGGGAAGGGCAGGAAATGCATACTTTAGGGCAAAAGTGAAGACACAGCTGAACAACAGATCTGTCCAGTTGTGAGAATTATTTTTGGATGAGAGCTGTTGCCTAAACAGCCTCGCAGTGCTGCAGGTTTGTGGTTTGGGGTTCCCCTCCTCTCAGCTATCCTGAGTTAGGTTTTATAAATGAACATTCCCTGGAGCCTCGCTCAGAGGGGAAGCTTGTGGAAAGCAATTGGATTACGGGGTGCCACCGATGGCTTGGTGTTAGGAGGTGGGTTCTGGCTGGTTGAAGGTGAGAGGTCATGGGGGTAGGACCTAAAGAGAGCGTCTCCCTCCCCAGTTCCGCCTTTCTCTCTGCTTCCTGTTCACAACGAGAGGAGCAGCTCTCCTCTGCCAGAATTCTGCCAGGCCGCTTCCGCTGAGCCCACCAACTGTGCAAGGACTGAAACTTCTAAAATGGGAGCCAAAATAAAGTTGTGTGTGTCAGGTGTTATGCCCAGTGATGAGAAAGTGACTGAGACAGCTTGCCTGCCATGCACACTGGAAATAGGAGGCAGCTGGAGCCCTCCGGAAGGCAGGGTCCTTGCTGAGGGAATAGAATTCTACAAACCACAGGGAAGATGGGCTGTGCATCCTGCTCCCAAAGAATTCTGATTTGCAAAGGTCACTCATTGCACGACTCTGCTTTGCTCTCCAATGGTGTGCATCGTCTAAACAGGCCCAGGGCCTGGTCCCCCTTTTTGTATGTCTGGGGACAGAAACTCAAGGCTTGGTTACAACAGTGGGTCTGCGGTGGCTGCCTGGCTGCTGGGAACAGTGCCCATGGGGGGTGTCCTGAGTTGAGGGTCAGCAGAGGGGCTGGAATGGGCTGTTTGGGAGTCACAGGGCAGGAGGTCATTATGACTCCACAAATGCGTGCTTACCGCTGCTTCCAAGTCAGGAGGGAGCTGGATGGTGGGTGGCTGCTGTCCGTCCACTCCTGTCCTAGAGCAAGGGGACGCATGGTGGGGGGCTCCACAGGGTAAACTCATGTCTCCATGGCAATGAGGAACAAGTTCATGAGTTAACTGTTGTGGGTCATGTGCAAGTTAACCCTGTCCCCCAGAACTATCATCCTGGGTCTGAAATAACACAGATTGGTTGAGTCTTGATGTGAAAACAAAAGCACCATGTATGAGAATTTTTCTAAAGCAGTTTCTCTAACAAATATTCTCTGAGAGAGCCATGCACTCTCCCTGACCTTCCATCTGTGCTGAATTAAAATAACTCACAATCTTCCTAGGGCTCTAGCTCTTTCTAGCTCTATCTTCTGCAGATGACTCTGGGCCTTGTGACTAGGAGCGATCAGTACATGGCACCAAGAAGGAATCACTTGTTTCTTTCAAAGGCGTGTCGGCTTTTGTGATGCTTTTAAATTCTGCTTCTGCAAGAAAGGGAGAGAGAGAGACAGAGAGAGACAGGCAGACAGGCACAGAGACAGAGAGGAGTTAGAAAGAGAGACAGAAAGAAGAAGAGACAGAAAGGAGAGGACAGAGGGGAGAAAGAGGAGAGAGAGAGGAGAGTGAGCCTCTGCACCAGCAAAAACAGCTCTTGTGCAGGGTGTGATGAAAACAGTTAACAATGAATGGAGAGAAACAAAAAGGCATTCAACAGATGCAAGTCACTCTACCCCAGTGTGGACGCGCCTCTCTTGTTAATTATATCACCTATTCTTTTCTTATATTGATAATTACATAATTACATGAAACAGATGGAAGGCAGGATGCACCCAGATGGTGAGAATGTAAACAGGCTTACACATTGCTTGTTCATGAGCATATTAAAAAGAATTATTCAATAATACATAGATTTCTATACTCTCCACAGCTGTCAAGGTGCATTTGGAATGACAGGGATGGTTGGTTTCCTGTCCTCCCTAGGAATTCTTGGGACACTAGCTGCCCAAGAGGTGAGGTCATTTTAACCTCTGCCCAACAGCTGGATGCCTGAGGTTCTAACTGCTCTCCAAGCACCCCTTCTCCCCTTTTGTGAAGTAGAACCTGGTGTCAGATGGATTTGCAGCCACACGCAAGCTGCATGGAAGAGAGAGGACTGTGCTCCATGGTCTCCCTGCAACGTTTCCACTGCCTGTCGTGGGCTTCCTGTAGGAAGTGCTTTAAAATTAATTATGAGGTAAAGGTCACAGTGCCCATACCATGCCTGTCGGGTGTTCGGGGCAGTGTGCTGCCTGAATCTGCAGGGACAGGTGGCTCCCACTTGTACCCTCATGTCAGCAGAGGGTCCTGCTGAATGTGTGGTCTCTACATGTCCTACACAGTCATCAGACCTGAGTCTGGGCCTGATGGGTCTTGGGATGTCCCTTGGCAGTGTGGGGACGATGGCTGAGCGGCTCATTATTATGGGCAAGCTGTGGCCATTCAGAAGCAGGACATGAAGACTGATGTTGGGGTGGCCAGAGAAGGCTCAGGGAGGGGCAGCCCCTGGTGACCCCAGTGGAGCCTGGACAGGGGCAGGGCTGGGCCACAAGGTCCCAGGACCAGGCATGTCCCCACTGCCTGGGAAGTGGTGGTGGGAAGGTGTGTTCCTGACCTTCCCTCATGCCCTGGGAAGCAAGATGGCAGCAGGCCCTGAGGTGGCACTATCCTGGGCACACAGCCTGCACAGGGCAGATCAGGAGAGACCACAGGAGGTGCTCAGCCTGTGTGCACAGGGCCAGAGCCACCTGCAGAAGAGTCATCTCCTTCCATGTCTGGTCATCACCCCCTCCTCTGGGTAACCTGGCTGGCCTAGCATGTGTCTGTCCTCTCTCTGAGGACCCAATGGGCTTGGAACCCACCAGCAAAGGTGAATGAAGATTCAGTGAGTGGGAAATGAACTCCATTACTCTGCGGGCCACTAGTTCGCCACGTGGGCACCTGTCACCTGTCACTTTGGGACACATCATGCCACACTCCATTTCTAAGTCAAATCACCTCTACCCCATGGAAACCTCACCCTTGGGGTGGTGTGCGGTGATGAACCAGGTGTATGTTTTTGCAACTGACGGTGACTAGATGTGTGGCCTGGAAGGCCCTGTGGGTTAAAACCAGAAGCTGCCATGAAAACCTCAATTACGGGGATGCCCATGGTGCCAGCGCTAACACCCAAGTCACACAGGAACCCCACATCATGTGCAGCCTGGGGCATGATCAGACAGCTGAAGGCCAAGGCACAGGGGTGTCAGGGGTACTTTAGGTTCACTGCTGTGGGCTCTGGCCACCCAGAGGCCACCTCCTCCCCACCCCCGCCACCTGTTGAACTGTACTTGAAGAATCCACAGGCAGTTAATAAAACCCTCGATGGCTCCCATGTTCCCCTCCCCAACAAACACAAGTCCTTCTGCTCTCTTCTTGCTCATGCAGTGGTCACTGTAGATGGAGATCGAGGTATTAGGGACTCGAAGCAGCGACATCAGGGTGAGGGCACTGATACCAGTGGTCTTGGCCCTAGGAGTAGCCGAGGGCCGCAGGCTGAGTCTTCAAGCTGTGTCTTCAGGGCTGACATCTGGGTCCCTGTGGTGGGCTGCAGGTGAGTGGGCACTGCCCCTTTCAGCCCCAGTTCGGCTTTGCGTGGAGTACCTCAGGGCCATTTCCCCAGAGATGCACGGTTTGAATGCAGACCCAGGAGACCTCGCACCCAACCGTGGCCCAGGCTCCGACCTGCTCCTCCTGCTCATATTTGCAGTCCGAGAAAGCACATCGGAGTCTTCAAAATGAGAATGTATCAGCTACAGCACACAAAGCCTTTGTGGAGACCAGGAAGCGAGGCTCCACTGCCATGTAAGCCAGGCCTCTGTGCAGTACCTCACACCTGCTGACTTCCACTGCGATGGGCACCGTGTTCACATGTCCCTCCTGCCCGGGCCCCGTTCACCCACGAGCGCTCCTGACAGCCACTGGGCAGCAGAGGGTGCTGGGCCCGGCTGAGCTTCTGCTTCCAGGAGAAGCAGAAGACAGAGCCACCAGGCTGCACCCAGCTCCCCCGTGCAGGGGCCCACGACAGCCACAGACTTGGCATCCACGGCAAGTGAGACCATCACAGCTGCCCTGTTCCCTGGCTCTGGACCTTTTGTTAGGACCACACATCTGCAAATGTCACAGAAGACAGGCCACTGCCCAGCCTTCTCCTTAGTGTCCTCCCAAATTCCCATCTACAGGGCTCCTTGTTTTTCCTGGGCAGGGACCAAGGTGAGCCACTCACTTCTTCCCTTTAAGCACAGCACTACCAGCCAAGTGTGGAGTCATACCCATCTCCCCACCACTCTGGGAGCCTGAGGCAGGAGGATCTTGAGTTCAAGCCCAACCTGGTCAACTTAGCAAGATCTTGTCTCAGAAAAAAAAAAAAAAAAAGCTGGGGATATAGTTCAGCGGGAAGGTAGAAATCACTAGTTTTCATTTCCAAGGTGTAAAACCTTGATGTTTTTTGGTTAAAGAGAGAGTAGCTTTACCTTTGACCTAAAATGTACTCTCTTTTTTTGGCCTTTTTTGAGGCAGGGTCTTGCTATGCAGTTTAGACTGGCCTTGAGCTCCCTTTGTAGCCCAGGCTGGTCTCAAACTCAGAACCATCCTCTTGCCTCAGCCTTCCAAGTGCTGTGTTGTGCACCACCACACTGAGCCTAAAATGTCACTTTGTCACTGGAATACAATACCCAACAACTGGTATACAACAAAATCCACAACTCAAAGCAGAAGTTTATTGTGGGCTCACAGTTTGTGAGCTTTCGTCCATAATCAGCTGGCTCCAAGGCAAGGGGGCATGGCAGAGGAGGAACAGCTCATGTGATGGCAGCAGGAAACACAGAGATCAAGGGAGGAAGAGGGAGGCAGACCCTTCCAGGCCACACCCCCAGTGACCCCTCCTCTACCAGGCTCCACTTCCTAACATCACATTGAGCTATAAACCCATCAGTAGGCCCATTTACTGATGAGAATCACAACCCACGGTCCAATCACCTCCCCAAGTCCCACCTATGAGCTCTGCAGAGGCATCTAGATTTAGCCATAACAGAGGTATTTATTCAAAGGAAATAATCACAAATAGTAATAAGGATGCACAGAGTGGCACTGATCTTAAAGATAAACATCTAGATAAAAAGTTCAGTGACCAACACGAGGGAGGAAGCTAGCTACAAACACCAGACTGCATATTCCAGAGCTGTGATCCAACAGCCTGTGGCCTGGAGTGTGAGGGCCACAGGTGGGTACTGCAATTCACCACATGTCAAGGTTGGCGGGTAAAACTGGGTCACCGGTATTTAAACCCACACAAAGAAGACCTAAAACAGTTAGCAGGACAATAGAACACATATTCTGGAATATTCTGGAAATTTCTTTAGTGAAAACTGATGATAAACTGAGCCCCATGGCCTGCAACTTGGAGAGGAAGGGCAGCTTTGTCTTTGTCTTTAAGCCACAGAAAAGGCTAGGGGACCTTGTAGAGTATAGCCTGAGTGCCCCATACTCAGTGACATGGAGGGTGGCCCTGTGACTGCCTGAGACAAGGCCTGCTGAGTGAGCCAAAGGCACAGTGGCTGCCCAGCCAGCTCTGCTGACTTCCACAGGTATTCATTATGGGTCCTTAATGTCTTAATGCCATATGAGGCAATTTACTGTATTTTTATGCAAAGGAAAAATGTTCATTCAAAGCTATCCCTGGAGGAGACAGGGAGGCCTTTGCCTCCATCTCTTGTCTCCCACATTCAGTTGTACAGGGGCATCCACTGGGGCGGGGGGAGGGAACCCAACAGCAGAAGAGGACACTTCTGGTTGTTCATCCGTTCTTGACTGGAACAAAACCACACCAGCCTGGCCTTGGGTCCAACACCTGAATATTCCTGTCTGACAGGGGAGTTTTCTGACAGAGACCTTATTTTTCTGTCCATTTGCTGAACTGAGGGGAGAAGGCAGCAGAAATTGGTTTAACCTTTCAGCCTTAGGAAGTCAGGGAAATAGTCAATCACTAAAAAAAAAAAAAAAAAAAAAAAAAACTTTTGTGTGTGTGTGTGTGTGTGTGTGTGTGTATCTGTGTGTGGTACTGGGAACTGGACCCAGGGTCTTTGCACTAGCCTCCATCTCCAGATCTTTTTAGTTTTTGAGACAGGGTCTTTTTAAGTCACTAAATTATCCAGCCTGAGGTCAAACTTTCTGTCCTCCTGCCTCAGCCTCCCAGACAGCTGGCATTACAAGTGTGCACTATCTCACCACACTAGAAAAAAAAAATCCTCTTAAAGACCCATTCTACTTTCTTGGTTGCAGCATGAGCTTCTATTTAGGTCCTTCTTGGAAGGCTACCCGAGTGCACAAAGGACCCAAGGTCAGAGCTAAAAGACAGCTCTGCCTGCAGAAAGGGACACTGGGAGCGGTCCTAGGGCTGGGGACCCTGGAGCACACTCCACATACACCCTCTGTTCCTCCCTGCCCTGCCTAAAGAAGGAGAGGAAACCAACAGTATTAAAAATAAACTCATCTGCTAAGTAAGTGTCCAGCAAGTGAAAGGGCAGGGTAAGGAGCATCTCCATGGTGATGTGACCAGGAAGGAGACATTTTGTGGAATTAGGATTGCATGCTGTGATTTGCAGTGGCCTCTGCAACTTTACCCAAGTTTACCAAGACAGTTGAAAGCCCACTTCTGGCTGGGTGTGGGAGAAAACCCAGCCACATAGAACACGTTCAGAGGGCACAGGGGAGACAGGAACCAAGCGGCTTCCTGACAGTGCCCAGGTGCTGCTGGCTTGCTCCTCACCACCTTCCCTGACCTCATCTGACCTTGGTTTCCCATGTGCAGTGGAGGGAACGGCCTGATTGAGGGCGGCCACCAAGGGGCCTGACAGGAGGAAGTGGCATCTTGTCACCAAGCGCTGGGGACCTCAACGCAGTGGAGAGCTGCATGGCCACATCTAGATCCACCCAGTGTGCGGGGACAGCAGCTCATACTTAAGGGACAGGTCTCCGAGCACTGTGGCCCATGCACTTGAACGCGTGAGCTCTGCTCTTCCCATTGAAAATCATTTAGAAAAATGCTGAAATATTAACAGAGGTAACCGAGGGTTTAGAAGGGAGGACTCTGGGTGTGACTGACTCTGTTGCTATGTCTACCATGAGCCCCACTGCCTTCATCCTGTGGTATTGGTTTCTTTCCATTAAAGGGACTAGGTGTCACCTCCTAGGCAGCACCCACAGCTCCTACTGCTGCTGTGCTGTTTTGTGCCCCCAGCTACTCTGAGATATACAGAGTGGTCTCAGGAGGCCCTGCCCTCTCTCCTTCCCCAGCAGCGGGTCCAGAAAAAGCTGCTTAGCTGTGAGGCTGCCAGTTCTACTGCCAGGGAGCTGGGTTAAGATCCTGGCCTCCTGGCCTCCTGGCCTGCTGCAGGCAGCTAGCTGCAAGGCTCTGGGCCACCCTGGAAGGCATCACCCACTCTATACTCAAGAAGGTCCAGGGATCCATTCTGCTGAAGACCCATGGCTCTTCCTAAGGGCAGTGATATTATACAGGGGACACAAAATGAAGGCCATGCTGGTGGCTGGAAAAACCCAACCCAAGTTTCCCTGGCTCCTGGGTTTGGATGGATACCTTCTCTGCTGCAGGCCTCTCTGCAGTATCCCTGCGAAGTCAGGTGTGGCAGGAAAGACAGTCTCTGCTTTTGAAGGCTGACACTTTTATTAGCAGTACAGTCACCCATGTGTGTGTGTAGCTCTGGGGGCGGTCAGAAGCTTCCCCTCTGCCCCCTAGCAGGGAGCCAGGTCTGAACTAAGGATGTGCTAGTGGATCCGGGGCAGCTGCCTCCCTGAACAGTCTTGCAGGGCCTCGAAATACTGAACAATGAGTTCCCAAGCAACCCGTCACTCATGTCCATCCAAGAGACTGGATGCAGCCACACTACCGCATGGGTGTGTTCGACGCAGCAATATCCACAGTAGCCAAACACCACTGCGGTAAGGGAATGGGCAACATGAGCTACATTCAGATAACAAAATATTCAGCCATAAAAAGGGATTCAAGCCCAGCCTGGGCAATTTAGCAAGACTGTCTCAAAAAATAAGTAAATAAAAAGATAGATAGGTAGATAGACAGATAATGAACTACAAGAAAAAAAAAGGGAGAAGTACAGATATCTGTCCTAATATGGATGAACTTTGAGAACACGCTAAGAGAAAGAAGCCAGCATGAGTCACAGGAAGCATCCAGAATAGGAAAATTCTTAGAGACAGAGAGTACATTAGTGGCTGCCCAAGGCTGGAGGAGGGGACCTTCAGGACAAGGACTGACTGCTAATGGGCACAGGTTTCTCTTCTGGGTGACAAACATGTCCCAAATCAGTGGTGATGATGGCATTCACTCTGTGAGTGAACTAAAACCGGCTAGGTTATAGCATTTCACTGGTGAACTCCAAGGTGTGCGTGCAGTTCACATCACAGCAGAGCTGTTCTGTGGGGGACTGTCCTCAGCATTTCCTCTTGGAAATGGGCCGATGGATGACAGCGCTGACAGGCTCAGCCACTCTCTGTGGTCGCTCCTCTTATCCCTCCCTCCGGGCTTCATTTTCCATCTGTCACAGCCCACTTCTAGCCACTCCCAGGGCTTGTGGTTATGCCACCAGCTGGTGTCCCTTCCCCCACCAGCCTTCATCACTCAGGGGTCAGACACTGCTATGACACTGTCTCAGAGCATAGCCATGCCAGCACAGCCTGGAACTGAACCTGGACAGGTTTATATAGCAGCCTCCGTGGGAATCCAAGTCTTCCTCCTCTTTTCCTAGTGGCAGGCGCCCTGATTCAGAAGGGTCTGTAATGCACAACGTGCCTCTGACCCATCACGGGGCTGTCCAGAGTTGCAGTCTAGACAGTGGACATTCTGCGAGCGCCCAGCACTGGCCTAGTCCCTGCTCCTGGACCAGATGCCAAGCCCAGATCAAACCCAAGAGCAACGCCTCTGGCTAGAGGAGGCTCCACGCTGCCCTGGGCCAAGCCAGCACCCTGTGGCTACGGTTAACCTTTGCGTAAGGAAGGAGCTGGTGTCAAAGGTCTGGTGGATTCAGAAAGGTCCAGCTAAAGCCATCTGCCTTCCGTGGGGAGTGGCTTCCTACCGTGAGCCATGACATCCGTACCTTAGTTTCTGGATAACAAAATCCGTATGTAGCTGATGATCCTTGGAAAGCCCTTAGAGTGATCATGACAGGGGCATGGCTGACATTTTCATTACCCTGCAGTTTTCTAAGAGTGAGGAATTATACTAATGAGAGTGAGCCACTGGTTTGCTAGTCATTCTGATATAGACTATATAGTATACTGGATATTAAACTCAAGAGTGTTCAGAGAATTAGAGATGGCCACAGAACTTGCATTGTTGGAAGAAAATGAAGTCTATAAAGGAATTCATGCAAATTTTTTGAGAATCTCAGAGAAATCCCAGGGAAAATCTCTCTCTAAATAGAAGGACATACATTTCCCACAAGAAGCATAAAGATGTAAGAACTGACTGAGAAATGACTTAACGAAGAAAACTTTCTCCATGGTGGTGACTTAAAGTGTGTCACTTTCATGAAAGTATTGCCATGGTCATGTTAATAGTGGTCAGTACTTATACAATACGCTGAAAAGGCCTAGCTTTGTGTTTTTAGAAACCTCTCCCTAGGAGATGCTAAAAAGTTGATTGTAAAATCCTCCAGCCACAAATACAGCCAAGGGAAGTCTGACCACTGGCAGTGAAAGTTACCCAGTTTAAGGAAGGGACTGGTAAGCAATTAAGTGGGGGAAAATCTAGCATGTGCTGAAGAATAATATAATTTCCTAGTGCAGCAGATGCCAGGGGGGAGGGGAGCAGTCCCAGGAACAGTCCATCAGATGGGACCACCAGCCGGGCAAGAGGGGTCAGCCGAGGCAAAGGGGCAGGGCGAGGGGTGCTGAATGTCAGCGAGTGACATCTTCTCAAAGCCCATGCCAGGGGAGTGCAGGCTAGCATGGAGCTCAAGTGGGGTCTACTTTCCTTTTAGAGAGACACAGGGGAGATGTACACACATGGAATCCAAATGGAGATGTCCAAAAAATTCATTCATCCATATTTCAACAGAGCAGCACTAATAACCAGAGAAAATACAGTAATAGGGCTGGTCACTCTGAAAAGACAGGAGAAAGAGAGACGAGATAAAGTAGAGAGTCAGAGACGGAGACAGAGAATTTTACACCATAATCCCACAAACACTATAACCAAGAAGAAGAACCAAAGTGACCACAGGGAACTTTCATTAATAATGAAGGAAAGGTAAGGGCTATTTACATTTGAAGCAGATTTTTTTGGACTTTGATAGACAAGTAATAGCTAACCACCCAGTCCTAGAAAGGAAACAGTGTCTACAACACAAGCCTTACACACAGTCCCTTCCCAGGAATTCTACAGAAACCAGTCCCAGCCCCAGTGCCATCACTCAGTTCAGGCCTTACTCCTGAACAGCACAAGACCCCAGAAATTCTGAAACTAAACAGGCAGCACCTCGTGGGGGGCGGGGATGGTGACACAGACAGCCCGCAGCCCCTCCAGCAGCAGACAAGAAGGAAAGCCACCTGTGCACAGAGCCACACCAATATCAGCAGGACGGCCACACCATTAGCCCAGCCAGATTCTGAGTGTCTCTGACTGTGCACCCATGCAGGCAACCCAGGATGCTTCACTGAGTAAAAAGTTTCCATGTAGTGACTCTCAGGACATAGACACACCGGTCAAGATGGCCCATTGGAGCTAGAAGAGAATCCCCAGGCCTGTTACGTGGATTACGGTCTTGATCAGGAAAAGCCCCCTCTCTTGTCCACAAATCCTTGCCAGGTGAATGTGGAGACACTATCATGATTCTTTGGGGCTGACTCCTGTAAAGTGGGACACAAGTCATCTGTGTTTTCTTGGTTCTTTCTGAGGGCCTGCTATGGGGTGGGCTGTCAATTAACAGGAAGGCCAGGGACGGTATGCGGCAGGGACACCTACCAAACAGAGCAGGCAGGCGCGATCAGGGCCTCAGGGCAGGAGGGACACACTGCTCGCCACGCAGTGATGAATTTCAATCACCACTGCCTTGTGCCAGATTTAAATTGGCAACCCACCGAGATGAAACGCTTTCCATCCCATTACTCACGCCTGGAGGGAGCCATTCCCTGAAAGCTTGGCTTCCTAGGTGAAGACTCGAGACGTGCGGTCCTCTGAAGATGCTTTAAGTGGGATAAAAGGTACCAGAGGCACGCGGCAGAGACAGGCTAGGTGCATCTGCAGGGCGCAGGGCCCCATGGAAGGCTGGAGGCTGGGCGGGAAGGGGTGCAGATTTTAGCGGGAAAAGGAATTCAGTTAGAAACACAGCAGCCCCGGCTCACACTGTGCAGCTGCTGCTCTGCTGAGAGGGCACAGCGCGCGGTCACTTCTCTGAGTGGAAGAGAAAACTTGTATGGCTTGGTTGGTCAGATATTTACCCCACAATGAAAGCCATCTAAAATGTGAAAAAGTACAAATATTTTTTAAAAAGCAATTTAGCATTTTAACTTCTGAACATTAAGACCCATCCCATGTGGATTTTGGTGTTAATAACCTTTGATAGAACTTTTAAAATGTCTAAAGAGGTTACTTTTCTTTTTTGAGTGCTGGGGATTGAACCCAGGGCCTTGTGAATGCTAGGCAAACAGCCTGTCACTGAGCTACATTACTGAATCTTCATCTTTTGCAAAAACCTTATTTCAAGATCGAGTACAATACACAGCAAAAAAAAAAAAAAAAAAAAAAAAAGCTTCTTTAAAAGTCAGAATTCACCAGCACAATAAACATAACTGTTAGGGCAGGCAGCAGGTGACACGTGTCAGGATTATTTTCCCACACACCCCCTTGGTGGGCTGTTTCCTAGATCCAGGGTTTAAGCCATCCATCTCTCTTATATGAAATATGCCCACCTGTCAGAAGGAAGGGGCATGGGGCACAGCGTACTCAGAGGACCAGGGAAAAAAGTTATTAAAGGTAAGCAAGGATTTTTCAAGTCATACCAACTTGGGAAGTAATAATTGATCATTTCCAATGGGGAAAAAATGTTTTCTCTGGATTTCTCCCCACCGCTCGAGCACACCCTAGAATGGCCCAATTCCAGGAAATCCCAGGGGCAAGGGGCAAGGAGGGGAAGCTCTTGATCCCTGTCAGTGCCAGTGCCCCACTCAGGCCATCCCAGGACTGGTTGAGGGCAACCAGGCCACGGGCACCACAAGGGCCTACAGCTTCTCCCGGCTTTGCTCACCTTTACCCCATCTTACTCAGAAGCTGCCAAATATGACCCCACCTGGTCAGTTTCCCTCCTTTCTCCTCCCAGCCCCTTCCCCTGGGACCAGCCTGATCCCACAGAAGTACATTTGGGATGGACACAGATGGAGTGGCCTCTGACTCCAGCGTGATATCTTCACCTCAGACTGGCAGCCCCAGGACAGCCACCTGCAAGCAGACCTTGGTCCTCCAAGGGGCTCGCTCATGTCCCCTCCCTAAAGGGCAGCAGACCTGCTACTGTTGGTGTGACTGTGACCCAGGGATGAATGAGAGTTGGAGGGGTTCATTTCAAAATGACACAGGGTTGGGGGGTAGAAGGCCCCAGACTGGCTAAGAGGGAGCTGTGGACACAGGCATTTTAGTGCTACTTGGGCCAGGCCCCAGGCCAGGTTGTGTGCTAACTCTAACTGGCCTGCAAGCTCCTAAGCACAGAGATCAAGAGATGTGTTCAGGGTTCTTACAGCTGTTGGACAATGATTCTAGTCTCGGAAATCTAATAATAAAATAACTGGACTTGAATTTGTGTCTATCCTTGCTTTTTAATCTAATTTTACCAGGAGTTCACTTTCTATAGAACTATGACAGACAGTACTTTAAAATAAAAATTAAAAAGGTCCCTCATCAAAGACAGATTAAGAAACACTGCTCTGTATGATTTTTACTATGTCTGCATTTGTGCTTATGTTTCCCAGAGTAAAAAGGACAAAAAAGAATTATCATTTGCCTTCAATCTCTATTTAAGTATAAACGTGTAACTTAGTAGAAGAGAAACACCAATTGGCTTTTTATCTCCCTGAGCTCCTTTTATTTGTCTGAGTGCCATTGGCTGTGCTGGGCCAGTCCCTGGCTCAGGACTCAGATTCTCGAACTTTCCCTTTCCTCTCCTCTCCTGCAGGAAAATGTGTGGCTTGCCAAGGGTTTCCGTTCCCTGGTTGGAGCAGCCCTCCTCGAGAGCGTGACAAGCCTGTGCATCGGTCCACTTGACCCGGTTTATTTTCCAGTGGATTTCGAGCATACGTGTCCGTTTCCACTGAAAATGACATCCAGGTGCCCTGCCAGTCCCTCTCCCTGTTGTGGTCACAACAGGATGCTTGAGCCTTTCATTTTAAGGTCAAAAACTCCTGCCACCCCGGGCAGCACACAGGGCCCTGTTTGTCACCCAAGAGTCCCCAGAGAGGAGTTAAAAAACCATCAGTTTAAAAGCAAACAAGGGGTGGGGGTGAGGGGATAGGAGCTCTATTGTCCTGCAGCAGAAGGTCACTTGCTATCTTGGATGCAAAATGTAGACTCCAAAGGGCACTCTATTTTGAGCAGGGGGAAAGAAAACGGAAACTCACAGGAGGGCGACCCTCACCCATTTGTTCGGGGCCACTGCTGCCCCTAGGTGTCCCTGTGGGGTGGTCCTGCAGGATGGCATGACTGCCATGGGGGGGTGATGGTGAAACGGCCACTTGAGGGCAGGGCTGTGAGGGCCTGGGGCGCCGCCTGTAAGGGTATGAGCGCCAGCTTTACTGTAATTAAGAAGCAGCCTGCTCCTAGGAAGACTCTACTGCCACCCCATCTGCCAAGCCCGCGGGAGCTGGCACCGTGCCGCCCTGCCTGCCTCCCTGCTACCCACCGCGTCCTTGGAGACCGCCTTTGATGGAGCGTTGATGCCAAGCTTTTCCAGAGGATAGACAATCTGTCGTCGTGGTCGCACGGGAACCAAGTAATGAAGGGCAGATGTCAGCGAGTGGGCGTAGGGGCTCTGCAGCTGAAAGACAGCAATCTATATTTTAGGGGAGAGAATGTCAGAGAGGCGCAGGGCAGATGTCTGCGTGCAGCTTTACAAATACAGAGCTCTCCACGCAGCCAAGTCAGAGGGGGAGACATCAGCAAATAAACAAACATACTCTTCGAGCAGAGGAATGAATTGTAGATAATGCCTGACACTAATGAAGATAATTACGAGAGTAATTACATTACATTCTCTGTGGGAATGACAGATAAACAAGTGGTTTGGTTTATGGGATTTCTCGGTACAAGTACCTCCCTCAGGAGGATATGCTCCTCCACCGCGATCATGAATCAGTGTGCTCTGACCCCAATGAGCTATGCTACCTGGGTCCCGTTAACCTGTGTGTGGCAGCTTTCGGAAGCCGTGGGCGAACGATGCCCTCGAGGAGCAAGTGTGTGTGGGTGGAGGAACCTCTAGCTCGGGAAATGCACTTGAGGAGACTCCACTGGACCTTTGTTGACAAAATAAATATTTAAAAACAAAAGGATCAGACTGGAACGTGGGTGTGGATGTGAGGAAAGCAGATCATATTATTTTGAGCTTAAATTACGGCTGAGTTTATACCAATTGAAATAGACTGTGAAAAATAACATTTTAAAAGAGTGCTTTGAGTATTAATTTTACCTAGTACTACTAAAAACTTGCCAGAGAAAGTTAAGTGTGTTTTTATTTCTGACACATCAATGAAATCCTAGTTTGATGAAACCAAAACTCAGAACAGGCTAACCATTTAAACCTCAAAAGTTAAACTGTGAAATCAAAACTTTATTTTAGATTTTTTTGGGGGGCACCTAGGAATCAAACTCAGGGCCTTGCACTTGCCAGGTGGGTGCTTATGCCACTGAGCTATATCCCTGGTCCAAACCCAAAACTTTTAATACTGCATCTATTCAATTGAAGCCAGAAACCAATGAAAGTAAAGCTGAACTGCAGAAGTACTGTAATACAATGAGCTACACAGTATTTATCTGCTCTCCTAAAAAGAACCCCAGGCATTTCTAAGAGCTAAAACCCTTTACCAAACAGCCTCATAGCTGGGCTCCACAAACTGAACAGCAGTCCCCAGGAATCTGAAGGACACTGCCCTTGTGATTCAAGCCGAAAAGCCCGATTTTGCTGCTGTCAGGTATAGATTCACTGCAGAAGTTGGAAATTCTTACTCACATTGTTTGGGATTGCTTCTTACATTTAGTGTGTGTGTGTGTGTGTGTGTGTGTGTGTGTGTGTGTACACTAGAAATGCAGGTGGAGAGGAAATCTGTTTCTGAAGCTCTTATCTGGTAGTATGCAGTACACTCCTGAATCTGTAGCACTGTGGTAAATAGATAATGAAATGCCCAATATCTTTTACTAGCACAGATGGGAACCGAATTTCTCCAGCCCAGCACATCCTGGTTGACCTCATGAATAAAAACTCAGGATTTTGTGTCACACCCTGAAGAGCACAATGCTGGTGTTTGGCCAGGTGTGAAGTTAAAGAAAATTGTACAAGACCAGAGCTTCCAGCAAGCCCTCAACCCCCATCTCACTGCTTCAATTCTGGGGCCTTCACATTGTTACAAGATGCCCTGGAGCACAGTTCACCTGGCACTGAAAACCTGGCCTGTGTGTTCTCTTCCTTCCTCATCTGCCTGTCCTGGCCCAAAATGCTTTTGCTCTGTGATACCTGTGATACCAAATCTTTAGCTGTCTATTTGGAAGAACATGGAATACAACAACATGTAAGATACAACTGCTTAATGACTGTTATGTGTTGTCCTCAGACACATGGCCTTGTTTAATAAATAGTTTAATAAACAAGGTTATTTAAAAATCTGCTAAGCTGCCTTGTGATGACTTAGAAGACGTGTGACAACGCCCAGGGCCCTGAGTCCTGAGGTTTTCAAGAGGCTGCAGCCCAGGAGTCCAGTGTGTGAGGACACAGCCTAGAGGGTGGGACCGAGAGCAGGAGCCTGGCTCCAGCAGGGATGGCAGCAGGGTCACTGGGATAGGGTGTGTGTTTGTGAGTATGTGAGTGTGTGTGATGTGCAAGTATGTGTGCATGTGTGTGCACAGCTTCCAGACACTAGGAACTCAGTACCAAACAAGGCAGACACACTGACGTCCATAGTGATGCACAAGTTTACATCCTAATGATAGTGTAGAAGTTTTCTTTCTCCCCTGAAGTGTGGAGAAAAAGCTAAAACCAGAAATCTCATTCAATCCAGCTATTCCTCTTTAGGTTTCTTCCCAAAAAGACAAAGACATCGTATTACCATGATTTGGGCGTACCCATGTTTACAGCAGCACAATTCACATTAGCTAGGCTTGGAAGCAGCTGAGATGTCCATTGAAAGGTGAATGGATAACAAAAATGTGGTATTTACACACAGCAGAGAACTACTCTGCCATAAAGGACAACCTTAAATCACTTGCAGAAAAATGGATATGCCTTCAGACCATAATGTTAAGTGAAATAAATCAGACACACAAGCTGAAACATATCATGGTTTCTCTTATACGAGAAACCCAAAGCATAAAAAAGGAACAAAATAAAAGGTACTAGGAAACAGGGAGATAAACTTTTGCAAATGGGAAGAGAACCAAGAGAGATGGAGGGAGGAGAGGGGAAAGGGATGTAAGAATTAAGAAATGAGTGTGTGCACTACCTCTCTAAGATGAATGTGATCATTATGTCCTGCAAACAGGTACTGAAACATTTTTAAAGTTTTGAAGGCAGCGAAAGACCTCTCTCTACCTTCAGGGTACTGTGCATCCTGCAGCCCCTGTGGGCACTATGAAGAGCCGGGAAGTGGACTGCAGGCCTGGAGGCAGCTGAGCCTGCTTTCCGGGTGCACACTGCAGTGACACACATCATCCCATGCTGGTCACAGTGGCATAAGCACTGCATGGTGTCACCTCCATGCTTGCCCTGAGAGGCCAGCACAGGGATCCTGTTAGTCACAGCCTTTATGGAGACAGGGACACGGCTTACTGGGAGCGCTGCAGTCATGGAATCTGATGCAATAGACCTGGATCCCCTATCCATCCATCTCCCCAGGGCTCTCTGCCTTGAGGGACACAGCAGGACCACACGGCGTGGCCCTAGTGCGCCAGAAGAAACCGTTCCACCCCCACACCTCTTGGAGCATCTGTGTGCGGTTTACAGTCCTTGTGTTGTCCATACAGAGACGTCAACAAACGATCCTACTAGCTACACTCATGATTGTGCAAGAATGCAAAGCCTTCTGGACTTGCGCTGTTGTGTAAGAAAAGGGCCAAGCTCAACACAGCTGTGGGGAACTGAGATGCAGGATGCAATCAAATCCATCCAGGGAGGCAGGAATGGGTGCAGAGTGGGCACCTAAGGCACCCAAGGCACCCTGTGCACCCAGCCTGCAGGCAGTGGGCTTGGCGCTCTTACCTTGCCCTCCCGGGGCTGTGGGTACACGGGGTAGTACAGACAGGTCTTGGAGCCCAGGCGAAGGATCTCCTTCAGGAAGAACTTCATGTAGTGCCGGAAGGCGGGGTTCAGGGCCAAGTGGTGCAGACGCCCATGCTCATCCCGCTGGTGATGAGTGAAGTAGATGAAGTCTTCAATGTTGTAGTGGGAGCGTATGTACTCGATGTCCTGCAGAGGGGAAAGGGCACTGGAGACCAACTGCAGACATGCCATGATAAATACCCAGGGAAATGACCTTCTAGCTTGGCATGCTGAAGCACGCCTTTAATCCCAGTGCTCAAGGAGGCTGAGGTAGGAGCATCACAAGTTCAAGCCCAGCCTGAGCAACCTAGCAAGAGCCTGTCTCAAAGTAAAAAAATCTAATAAAGGGCTCCAGGTTTGGTCTCCAGTACCACACATGCATGTGTGCACACACATGCATACACACACCCACCCACCCAATTAATTTAGATACAACAGTAGAAAGATGTTTTTCTCATACTATCTACCACCTTGTTTTCATGGTTTTTGAAATTAGCAATTATGTTTCCTGAAAGGTGCTTGCTCTAAAGGCTGGTCTTGTAGCACAACTGCAGAACTTTGGAATTTGTTCCTGGCTTGTGGCTGTGATCAGTACTGAAAACACATGTCAATCACAGCCTCTCGAGCTGGACATGAGCACGAGCTGGTCCACACAAGAGCAGGCATCAGAGCCTCTGGCATCCCCTGCTGGGGTGCTGCTTCCCTGGTGAGGTGAGAATGTGTCAGCTTAAAGTCCCACACATGGACTGGCATGTGTGGCTGGGCCATGACACTAGGCCCTGCCCACAGCACTCTTTAAACTTCCCATTCTCCAGTGAAAGCTTTCTCTGCACCAGGTCCTGGGTGCCCTTTGTCCCTCTGCACTGTGAAGCAGTGGCCCAGCCTTGCTGTGTCTCCCCACAGCACACACTGTCAGGGCTGGGAGGGAGCCTGGTGACAGCAGGCTCAACTCCTGACAAACAGGCCTGCCTCCAGTGTGCTCAGGAACTGCCATCAACACACCGGAAGTGCAGGGAAAGTCAATTCCAAGGTGGGTCAGAAGCATTTACTTAGACTGCCATAGCTTTCCAAGGGCAGCGGCTTTGAGCAGTGCCTTCGGAGGCTGCAGGGAACTTGATTTATCCTGTGAGTAGGAGGCCAGAGCCAGTAAATTGTGCAGACTGGGGAGTCTGTGGCCAAGCCCCACAAGGTCCCTTGTACTCCAACTTTGGCACAGAGCACAGAATGGGCTTGGTGTCCCCAGACTGAGGCTGGCACCCAGTATGGCCCTGGACCCCTTTCAGTCTGTGTTGATCTTGTAATGGCCAGTACACTGTAAGACTTTTCATTAATTACCAAGAACACATCCCTTATTAAAAAATAAGATGAGTAACTCATGTAAGGTGGAGAAATCACTGAAAAGCAAAAAGCAAAGAGCCTCAGTAATTATTAGCTAAAAATAGCAGATGTGCCCTGTGCATCTAATTTTCCTCTTACCCCAGAGCCCTTAAAATAACCAAAAGATCCATATTTCTGAAAGAATGGGGAACTAACAGGGGCCAAAACGTAAGGCAGTTTTATCTTGGAAGAAAACTTTACCACTCATTACACCTTCATACCCTGGGCCACGTCAGAGTTTGTGCTTCCCACTGGTACAACATCCAAGCACCAAGAGGAAGCCAGACAGGGCTATCACCCTCCTGGTCAGGCAGTGACAGGAAAGGCATGATGGAGAAGCCCATGGGCACAGCTGCCCACCTCTCCTAAGAAGCCTGAATCACAATGACAACTTAATCTTTCACTGATGACAGACTTGAGAGAAATGGGATAAAGCAAAATCCAGAATGGAGAAAGATGCCCCTTGCCATAGAGCAAAAAGATTATTCAGAGAACAGGGAAGAATCTTGAAAACCTACGTAGTATCTGCAGAGATACCAAAGGGGATCTTACATGTATTACAACAAACAAGTCAATCTACTGATCAAAATACCAACAGCATATCTCACAGAGCTAAAGAAAACAATCCTAAAATTCATTTGGAACCAGAAGAGACCTAGAATAGCAAAAACAATCCTGGGCAACAACAGCAAGGCAGGAAGCATCACAATCCCTGATTTAAAATTATACTATAGAGCTATTGTGATAAAACAGCATGGTGCTGACAAAGAAAAACAGACCTAATGATCAATGCTATAGACTAGAAGATGCAGAAACAACTCCAAACACAAACAGCCACATTATGTTTGACAAAGGAAGAAAATATCTTCACTGAAAAAGATAACCCCTTAATAAATGGTACTGGAAAAACTGACTTTTCACATGCAGAAGATTAAATCTAGACCCATATTTTTTACCATAAATTCACTAAACTGAATTCAAAATAGATCAAAGATCTGAATATTAAAACAGAAATGATAATACTAAATCTGCTGGAAGATAGTATAGGTAAAACTCTTGAAGACACAGATATATGCAAAGACTTTATGAACAAACCCTGATAGGACAGGAGATATAAAGAATTGACAACTGGGACCTCATTATATTAAAAAACTTTTTGGAAAGCAAAAGAAACCACCAACAGAGTGAAAATACAACCCACAGAAAGGGAAAAAATTTTATCAGCTATTCCCCAGACAAAGGACTAATATCTAAAATATTCAAAACACTAAAAAAAAAAAACCCAGATCCTTAGAAATTTAAAGACCAAATCCAAAAATGGGGATGTGAAATGAATAGATATTTCTCAGAGGAAGAAATACAAACAGCAAATAAATACATGAAAAAATGCTCAACATCACCAGCCATTTGAGAAATGTGAACTAAAACATCACTGAGTTTCCATTACCAGAAAGAATAGCTATGATCAAGAAGTCAACCAACATAAACTGAGGACAAGCTGAGAGAAGGAACCATTCCCCACTGATGGTGGTAGTGTAAATTGTTACCATCACTGTGGAAATCAGTATGGAGATCCCTCAAAAAACTGAAATGAGAGGTTCAATTTGACCCAGCTACTCCCCTTGTTGATATTTTCTTGAGAGAGTTAAAAGCATTATACCACAGCAATACATGCACACCCATGCTTATAGCAGCACAGTTTGTAATAGCTAAGTCTAGGAAACAGCCCAAATGCCCATCATTGGATGGACAGATAAAGAGAACGTGGTTTCTATATACAATGGAGTACTACTCTGACATAAAGAAGGATAAACTTGAGACATTTTTAGAGAAGTGGATGCACTTTGAAGTCATACTTTCAAGTGAAGTAAGTTGGACACACATGTTTAAATAGCACATTGTTTCGCTGGTTGAGAAACCTAAAACACAAATAAGGACCAAAATAGATGATAGATATTGGGAAGTAGGAAGAAAATGTTCAAATGAGAAGGGGAACAAGGGAGAAGGTAGGAGAAGGGCAGGAAGGCAAAAGGAAAAAAATGAGGGAAAAAAGGAAATGGAAACAAAGTCTTATAAATAAGGAGGGGGAGAGGGCTGAAGAGAGGGGAGGGGCATGAGGGAAAAAGAAGAATCAAGATACATTATGTACAGGTAATTCCTGTGGTGATTCTAATCATTACATATATCAAAAGTGTACTGGAAAAGTAGTTTTAAAAAATAAAAATAAAGAAAACCAAGTCAAGGACTTCCAGGACTATGGTGGAATGGCAAGCAGCAGAGAAAGAGCCTCTCTGAGATTTGTTGTCAGATGATGGAATACAGTAATGTGAGGAAGAGCAGGAGGAGGAAACTGGGTCCCTGGGACCCAGGATGGATCTGAAGAGAAAACTGAAGCCAACAGGGAGAGCAAAGAGAGAAACTTTAATGAAGAAGAAGGAGGTGACAGGCAGCACCTTCTTCCTGAGCCTGGATTCACTGTGTGAGAGCGGGCAGCTTAAACACGCAGACACATGATGACTGCTAGCCACCCCAGAGCTAGTTCATACAGTTAAAGGTGGAAAATTTAATAGTTACCTCAGTTTGTCATTTTCTAGGCTGTTTGATGCTATTGTTATTGCTGATTATATAATGTTAGCTAAAGTGATATAATTGTTCTAACCAGTTTTTCTCTCTGGTAAACCAAGACTGAGATTGCCTAAGGATCACAAAAACACTATAGGCCAGTGTCAAAGAACCACAGGCTGGGCCAAGTAGGCAGCAACTTCTCATTTCAAATAAATTGAAAAGACAGGATCTTGTGACAGACTCAAGACCCAAAAGCCAGCTATGCCTGGAAGATCCTCTGAGGAGTAGTAATTCCCTAAGTTATAAGTACTAGCAATAAAACTACTCAACACTGGCAACTTACAAGCATCAACCCAGGAATTAAACTAAAAACAAAATGAGAAAACACTTAAACAAGATGTAACCCCAAATGTCCAGCACACCAAAGACAAACCCAGGAGGCAATAAGATGGGATAATCTTAAAGTCACCTATCTGGCCTCTCTGAAGTGGTAAGAGTGAAAATAACAAGGCAAATGAATAAGGGTCTAGAAAAAAATCAAATCAGAAATAATTTCTCAGGTAACTACAGAGATGGCAACCACAATGAAAGACATGCTTAGTGACATTAGAGCAGATATAGATAAAAAAAAATAGAGGAGCTTAGGAAATTGCTGGAAACCATGAAAGCCCAAAGTAGAAAATAAATGGAATCCCTAAAACAGATTCATGCAGATATCTAGTGGATTAAAAATTCCACTGGAAGTATTTACAGCAGGACGAGCCAGTGTGAGGGCAGAATCTCAGATATAGAAGACACACTTGCAGTTAGTAATCATGAAAAGGCAGATTTCTTAAAAATAGCAAAGGCCCATGAGAAATCAATCCAGGAGCTGCTAGATGATGCAAAGAAGAATAACATCAGTTTGACTGGAGTCAGTGAAAAATCAGGAGAAAGTGCAAATGACATAAAAAACCTGTTCACTGGGGTCATGGCAGAAAACTTCCCTGACAGGAAAAAAGAATTTGAGATACAGATAAGTGAAGCATATAGAATTCCAACTAAGCATGATTACAAAGGCTTATAGCAAGGCATATGATAGCCAAGAGTCCAGAAATTTAACACAAGAACATAATATTGAAAGCTTTTACAGAAAAAAAATCACCTATAAAGAAAAAATCATTAGAATCACAGATAACTTCTTAACACAAACCCTCAAGTATATAAGGAGAACTTAGAGTAAAGTATTTCAAGTCCTAAAAGAAAACAACCTCCAACCCAGACTGATGTACCCCTCAAAACTATCTTTCAGAATTGACTGAAAAATAAGATACTTGCATGACAAAGAACAACTGAAGAAATTAATGAACACAAAACCAGCACACCTTTCACACTTGTTATGTCTGAAAGACATAGCAAGGATTACAACTCCAAAAACGCCAACAGAATGAATCTTCCAGGTAAGGCAAACAATTACGCAGAGTAAAAAGAGAGATAACAAGAGGAAAATAACACAACAGAATAAGTCAATACATATCAGTTTTAACCATAAATGTTAACAATCTCAGTTGACCAATCAAAAGAAACAGCTGACAGAATGGATAAAGAAGCAAGATCCAACAATATGCTACATACGAGAAACACATTTAAAATGAACATATTTGACTGAAAATGAAAGGATGGGCAACAATACCCTATGCTACAGGAATCCAGAAAAAAGCAGAGGTAGCTATTCTATTTTCAGACAAAGTGGATTTCAAGCCAAGACTGATTAAGACAGACAAAGAAGATCACTGCATCCTTGTGAAGGAAACAATCCAAGAGGAAGAGCTATCAATCTCTTGCATCAATATGCATCAGAGATATGCATCAATAGATGCATCAAATACCAGTGCACCCAACTATATAAAACAAATATTAATGGACATGAAAAATCAAATAAGCACTAAAATGATGGTAAGGTGGGACCTCAATATCCCACTGTCACAAAAAGACTGATCAAGTAGACAAAAATCAAAAACTTCACAAACACATGGAAATTAAATAATACCCTCTTGCACAATCAGTTTGTAACCAATGAAATTAAAGAACAAATTAGACAGTTTCTACAATTAAACAGTGATACAATACAACATACCATAACTGATAGGACACAATGAAAGCAGGTCTACAAAGGAAAGTCATAGCAATGAATACCTACATCAGGAAAATAGAGCAAACTCAAATAAACAACTTACGATGAACCTCAAGCTTATAGAAAAGAAGAGAAAGTGAAGCCCAAAGCTTGTATGGAGGTAGAAATTACAAAGATCAGAGGAGAAATTAAATTAGGGAGACTAAGAAAACAAAGTTGATTCTTTGAAAGAATCAACCCTTATATTCATTGATTCATTGTAAGATTGAAAAAAATTGATAAACTCTTAACCAACTTTATCAAAAAAGGGAAGGAAGACTCAAGTCTATGAAATTAGAAATGTAAAGGGTGAAATCACAACAAACCCTGCAGAAATCCAAAAGATCATATATACCTACTGTGACAACTTGTATTCTAATAAGATAGAAAATGCAGAAGAAACGTGCAGATTCCTAGATACGTATGAATGACCAGAGCTGAATCAAGAAGATATAAAAATTCTAAATAAACCAGTATCTTTCAATGAAATTGAAAATGTAATTAAAAACCTACCAAAATAGAAAAAGCCCAGACCCTGATGAATATAGTGCTGAATTCTATAAGAAGACCTAATACTGATACTTCTCAAACTCTCTAATGAAATTGAAAGGGAGGAAATACTCCCAAATTCATTTCCAGAAGCAAGCATTATCCTGATACCAAAGCCAGAGAAGGATCCAACCTAAAAAGGAGAGCTACATGCCAGTCTCTCCAATGAATATAGCAAAAATCTTCAATAAAATACTGGCAAACAATGTAGCAAATTATCAAGAAAACTGTACACCATGGCTAAGTAGGATTCATCCCAAGGATGCAGGAATGGTTCAACATGCAAAAATCAATAAATGTAATACACCATATTAACACAGCCATGGACAAAAACCACATGATCATCTCAATAGATGCAGAAAAAGTATTTGACAAAGTCCAACATCCACTCATGACAAAAACCCTAGAGAAAACTGGAATATATGGTCTTTACCTCAATCTGATAAAAATCATCTGTGACAAACCAACAGTCAACATTATATGAAATGAACAAAACCTGAAAGCTTTCACTCTAAAATCAGGAACAAGATAAGGATGTCCAGTCTCACCACTCTTTTTCAATATAGTTTTGGAAACAGCTAGAGCAATTAGACAAAGAGACAGAAATAAAAGGAATAAAGATAGGAAAGGAAGAAGTTAAATTATCATTATTCATGGTGACATGATACTTTACATAGAAGACACCAAAACTCCACCAAAAGACTTACAGATTTAATAAGCAAATTCAGTAGCATAGCTGGATACAAAGTTGACACATAGCATTTTTGTACACAAATAACAAACTTACTGAGAAAGAAATTAGGAACAACACCTTTCATAACAGCATCCAAAAAATGAAATACATAGGAATTAATCTAACATAGGAAGTAAAAGACCTCTACATTGAAAACTATGGTTCTCTAAAAAAGGAGATTCAAGAAGATACCAGAAAATGAAAAGATACTTCATGCTCTTGGGTAGGAAGAGCCAATATAGTGAAAATGGCCATACTTCCAAAATTGTTACACAGATTTAATGTAAACCCAAACAAAATACAATCAGCATATCTCACATAACTAGAGAAAACAATCATAAAATTTATTTGGAACCAAAAGAGATTAGAATAGTAAACATAATTCTGGGCAACAAAGGCAAGGCAGACAGCATCACAATCCCTGACTTGAAATTATACTACAAAGCTACTGCAATTAAAAATAAATAGCATGGTGTGGGCAAAAAAAATCATATCAAGGATCAGTGGAACAGATTAGAAAATGCAGAAACAACTTCAGACCTACTTAGTCACCTTATCTTTGACAAAGGTACCAAACACCTTCACTGGAGGAAAGATAGCCTCTTTGACAGATAGTGCTTGAGAAACTGAATTTCCACACGCTGAATATTAAAGCTAGACCCATATCTTTCACCATGCACCAAACTAAAATTGAAATGGATCAAAGATCTAAATATTAAAACATAAACTCTAAATGTGCTGAAAGAGAGAATAGGTAGAACTCTCGGAGACACTGGAGTAGGCAAAGACTTTATGAACAAAACCTCGATCACTTAGAAATCATCACAAAGAATTTGGAATCCCATCTGATTAAAAATCTTTTGCACAGCAAGAGAAACCATCAATGGAGTGAAGAGACAATCTACAGTGTGAGAAAAAATTTTGCCAGGTGTTCCTCAGACAAAGGATTTTAACTGGAATATATAAAGAACTAAAAAACTCAGATGCCCCAAATTTAAAGATCCAATCCAAAAATGTGGATTTTCAGATCCACACTTCTCAGATAATGAAGACACTTCTCAGATAATGAAGTAGAAATAGCAAATAAATACATGAAAAAGTGTCCAACACCATTGGTCATTCAAGAAGTGCAATTTTTTTTTACAATTATTCTAAGCATTTATTTTACTATACTTCAAGCTTCAGAATATTATAAAGCATCAGTCTCCATCTCAGACGGGGTCTACAGGTCCACCTTTTTCGTTGCTACAGGATTCCATGGCTTAAATGTAATTACTGGGTCCACATTTTTAGCTGTATGCCTCTTTCATCAATTATACTATCACTTTACATCAAAACACCATTTTGGTTTTGAAGCAGCTGCTTGATATTGACACTTCATAGATGTAGTATGATTATTCCTCTATGTTTCCATTTACTGATGAGGCTCATGTTTTCTTAGTATAATCCAGTATTGCTGACTTCCAATCAGTAGGCCTCAGAACATACCTCTGTCCAGTGATCTTGGTGGAAGACCTCCAAATGAAACAGGGGAATGAAACTCCCGACCTACTATGTCCGCAATGTTCTCTAAAACCGAAGAATGAATTTTAGGAACAACAGAGGTGAAGAGTAGAATATATTTATTGAGAGAAAGAAAGCTTCTGTCTGAAGAGAGACAGAAGGGGACCCGAGCAGGTTGCCCAAGAAGTGCAAATTAAAACAACGATGAGATTCCATCTCACCACAGAAAGAATGGCTATTAACAAGAAATCAACCACTAACAAATGCTGGTGGGGCTGTGAGGGAAAAGGAACTCTTCTCTACTGTTGGAGGGAAAGTAACTGCTGCAATCACTGTGGAAGTCAGTGTGGAATTCCTCAAAAAGCTGGGACTAGAGGTTCCATCCAACCCAGCTATTTCTCTACTTTGTGTCTTCCCAAAGAATTAAAAGCATCATAGCACAGAAATGTGTGCATGTCCATGTTTATAACAGTACAATGTGTAGTAGCTAAATCCTGGAAACAGCCCAAATGTCTATTGACTGATGAATGGGCAAAGATGTGATTATGTTATACAATGCAGTACTACTCAGTCACAAAGAAGGATAAACCTGAGACATTTCTAGCTAAATGGATGTACCTTGAGATAATACTCTAAAGTGAAATAAATCAGACTCACATGTGTAAATATCACATTTTTTCTCTGCTGTGAGAAACCAAAAGTGTAAATAAGAAACAAAATGTATACTAGATATTGTGAAATAGGAAGGAAGTGTTCAAATAGGAACGGATACTAGGGAGAGGGAAAGGAAGGATGAAAAAGAAAAGAAAAAATGAGAAAAAGAAAGAAATGAAAATAAAGCTTTTGTAAATAAGGAGGGGAGAAAAACCATACCAGCAAACAAGCCCAATCTGAGAACCAGCACCATGTGCAGGCCGTCATCAGACTGGAACAGACAGACCCCAGCCTTTCCCCAAGAGTAACTGCCATTCATGGACCTTCAGTAGAGAAAACAAAGCAGCACCAGCAAGCAAGCCCAGTCTGGGAACCAGCACCATGCACGGGCCACCACCAGGCTGGAACTGACAGACCCCAACCCCTTCTGGCGTGGGCAAAGAAGTACCAACCACCCCCCACGGTAAGCGACAGGTTTCTTGGAAGAAACACAGGTTGTGATGATAGCTATGGAGGTGAAATGCAATTGGATTCCTGTGGTGTTCTGGTTTTTAACTATCATTGCAGGTCTATGGCCAGCGGTCTGATCATAGGTTCAGAGGACAGCAGTACGCAGTGTGGCATCTAGGGGGATCTCCTGGGAGTTGCAGCCATTGCTGATTCCCTGTGGTCTGGTTTTGGAAGTCCTGTATCGTTTCCATTGTTTTGTTGGGTTGGGTTTTATTCTCTTTTGTTTTGTTTGATTTTGTCAAATACAATGGCAAAAGCAGCTATTTCAAAGATAGCAAGATATATTATGGCAGCAATTTTGGATTTACTATGGGCTTATTTTTTAAAGTCCTTTATTGCATTAATTGTTTTGCTTTTATTGTTTCTATTCTATACTGTTCTTTTTTATTTTTACCATGTCCAAAGTTACCTGCAGCTATTTGGAAGACATCAAAAGGCATTATGGTAACTATTGTTGATTTCATAATGTTCTGAAGTCCTGGATCTTTTATACTGATTTGTTATGACTGGTTTCATTCTGTTTTATCCTCTTCTAAAAAAAGGAGAAGAAGAGGTGTTGTAGGGCAGATAAGGGAATGCGAAAAAGGAGAATCAAAGATATACCATGTACAGATACAAATACCCTATGATGTACACCTAAAATGTACCAATAAACTTAACTTAAAAGATAAATTACAAAAAACAAGGCTACAAAGTGGGGTGCAAATCCAGAAGGATAATAGACTTCAGAAAAAGGAGACATTCCCATAAAATGAAAATTAAAACGAAATTCTACAAGAGATACTGTGTGCTACGTCATGATATAAGAGTTACAGTCAAGGAAATAAACATCCGTTTTGCAACTTACCGTTTCATTTCTGATCACTGCAATACCAACGACTTGTTCTGCCACTTCCGCCACAAATGCCTGCAGTGGTGTTCCATCCTGCAAGGACAAGCAGCTGCTTTAGGGTCCTTGAGTATAGTCATCAGCATCTCTGTGAGCATTAGAGGTGGACGGGTGACTATGACCCTCAAACCACCATGGCGCAACAACTACATTTGACAAGCAGGTCTGGGCGTTAAGTTCCACGTCCTTCCCGTGCCTGCTCACCTTCACCCCAACACTCCAAGGAGTATGATTCTATTTACAAGAAAACACAGTGTGTGAGACTTGGTAACTTTCAAGTCCTGTGCTGAGATGGCGCGAATCAATGATGCAAGTGCAGGCCCTGTTCCTCAGAACCCACCTTCTTTACTCTACTCCAGTAGTCCCCAAATTCTATGATCTCAAGACCACTGCACACTGAAGACCCCAAAGAGCTTTGGTTTATGTTTCCAAGTCTACCATCACCTTCTATATTAGGCAGTAAGACTAAAAAAAAATTTTGACCTTGGGAAATTGTATTTGTTAATAAAACAAAGTTTATGAACTTCAATGTATTGATAAAGCAAAAATTTAAACTTGTTTATTATTTCATTCTAGGATAACAGTACATATTTAAACTTGTTTATTTTGTTTAAAAATAATAATACAGAGCATAGTAATATAAATGATGTACTTTAATAAAAATAACTCTATTTTCCAAAACAAAAACGCTGAAAGAGAGGCACTGTTTTCTGTTTTTTAAAATCTCTTGAATGTGTGGCTTAATAGAAGACAGCTGGATTCTCAGATCTGTAGTCAGTCTGTTGCAATATGTTATTTTGGTTGAAATATATGTAAAAAGATTCTGTCTTCACAAAAATACATAATTAAAAAAGGTAGATATATTTAAATAATCTTTCCACATAATTATGGACATTTCTCCTCAGGCAATCCACCAAACTCAACGACTGGTAGGTTAGCTGCATCGTGGCATCTGAAAAGTATGTTAATGAACACTGTATACACTGATGTTCTATTAAAATGGGCCAGTCTATCTTGCACATAGAATGACTCTTTAATTTATGCATGCTTTGGTAACATCATGCATTGTTTCCCTGGAAAATATCAATTCACCAATGTTGATCTCTTCTATTACAGAACATCCAGCATCACCTTCATTCACATCACCACCTGTTTTATCAGAAAGTGTCTTTTAAGTACCGGACAAATGGCTCATCAAGCTCCTGATGACAGCTACTGCTTTCTCTAAATTCTGTTTTTTCCTGATTGGATTACTTCACAGGGGACAAATCTGCCTGTGTTTTCTTGGAGTGCCAAGTCATCTCATATTCATTTTAAAGAAAATGTTTGTTAACCACCCAAGTCCAAAGCAATGTATTTTTTTCTGCTGGTTGTTCTTTTAGGTAAAGACCGTGTTCCAAGAGAACAGGGCCAGCTTGGCACGTGGGGCTCATGTGCCCACTGAAGTGCTTTCTTCTCACCAGCCACACCCTGCAGCAGCAGGTGTCTGCATGTGTCCCTGCCACACAGCGGGCCAAGGCACGTGGGTGCCAGGGCTGGGCTGAGAGACTTAATGATTTTACTGCTTCATCAAGGATATCATTTAGTAGGACTTGCCTTTCCTTTTTTAAACTGAGATAATTAATTGTAGATTCACATGCAATTGCAAGAAAGAACACAGAAATCCCCTGCACACTGCGCCTCGCCCAGTATTCCCTATCAGTAAAAGCCTGCAAAAGAATGGCATAAAATAAGCGGGAAACTGACACTGATTCATGAACAGGGAAGGGGCAAGTGTGGATGTGTTATGTGTGTGCATGCACGCGCGCGTGTGTGTGCCTGTGTGTGTTACATTCTGTGCAATTTCGTCTCCTATATAGGTTTCTGTAGTCACCATACCACGATACCGTACACCTCTAGCCCCCACCCCACTCCTTCATAGACACCCACCACCCTGCCTGGCAACAGGTGATCTGTTCTAAGCTTCTAAAACTGTGCCACTTTGAGATGTCTGGTGAATGGGTTCACACAGCATACAGCCTGGGAAGGCTGGCTTTCATCCACACATGGCGGTACATGTGGCCACCATGCCTTTCTTTCCTGCTGTGCCACATCACCAGCAAGGCTGAGCCCCAGCGTGCAGCCATTGATTTGAATACGTCCTCGTTTCCCTGCAAGAGATGCTCAGGGGTGCATCTGCCAGGCAGGCAGCTGCAGGCTTAGTTTTGTGAGCAACAGACATTGTGTTTCCCAGAGCAGCTACACCTTCTTAGGGTCCCGCCAGCCACATAGGAGCAAGCCAGTGCCTCGAGTCCTCGCAGGCAGTGATGTACATCAGTGCAGTGGAAAGCAGTGTGATTTCCTACTCTTATGGTGAAAATAGTGTGGCCTCAGACACCCAATGAACATCCGTGTCTCAGAGACTGAGTATCCTAGGCCTGGGCTCCTTAACCCACACCCGGAGAACTCACACTTGAGCTCTTACTCCCAGAGGGGCCAGGGAGAAAAGGGCAAAAGAGACCAAGACAAACCAAAGTAAAGACAAAAGAAGGGTGTGGCTGGGCTCCTGTGCAGTGGGTGACAATGGGGTCCCAGGACCCTGAGCCTGGCGTGGGGTGCTGCTGGGCCAGGCACCAGATGCCTCTGGGTCCCGAGCTCCCCTTCCGTAACCACAATCAGAGGTGCCTGTTCTGGGGACCAGAATCCGCCTCATTTTACGTTTATCTGCAAATCCAAATCTCCTACCTTCATGCTCTGGTTGTAGGGCATCTCGTCAATCCTGTCAGGACCGCTAGCGCAGGCAGCAGCCTCAGTTCCTCACCCCTCAGGTTCCTGTTTCTCGCTTCTGTGCCCTTCCGGGACCCCACCTATGCTGCTTCCCACATCCTCCTCCACCGAGGCCCCAGACAGGGCCGCATCTGCACAGGCTGGAGGGCCCCACACACGCAAGGAGGAGTTGCCGCTACTCACGGGGTCTCTGCGGGCCTCGTTGTACTGCGCCAGGTCCTCCAGGATGCTTCGGCTCAGCACGAGGGAGCTCACCAGCTGCTCCACACCGGGCGTGTCCGCACGGTTGGCTAATCTTATAGTAATGGACCTGGAGGGGGAGAGAGGCACTTCTCAGGTTACACTGCTAAACTGTGTCCGCTCTCCAGATGGAGCCTAGCTTGTAATACATCACACTTACCAGAATAATAACCGGCAAAGTGCAGGTAGGTGACACTGAGCTTTGACTAGGTTTATACTCATTTTACTATAGAAAAGCTAAGAACAAACATCCGAAAAAGTGCAAAAGAACAAGGTAAAATCACCAACAATGCCATGAAACAAAGGTAAAACCATTATGCTTTTTGGTATTGGGAACTGAACTCAGGGCCTTCACACAGAGCTACACCCCCAGCCACTTTTGTTTTTGATTTTCGAAATAGGGCCTCGTTAAGTCATTGAATTGCCAGTCCAAGCTTGAACTTGGAATCCTCCTGCTTCAGCTTCCCAGAATGCTAGAAATAACAGGTGTACACCAGCATACCTGACTAAAGTTACACTTTAAATACCTGTAACTTAGATGTACAGAATTCAAAACATTCAGCACTGTGTTTCATTTCATGTTGGAGAGCTATCTCATGTGCAGAGCAAAATACCCCCCACCCTTTTACAGACTATTCAGAAGTTATGAATTACATGGACCGGGGCTGCTTCCTGAGCACATTCTCTACAGAGCAGCCCGGGCTGCACGCAAGCTCCCGTGTCTGATTTGCTTCACTGAATATTATGGCCCCAAGGTACATCCATCTTCCTACAAATGACTCAAGTGCCTGCTTCTTTGTGGCAGAGCAGTGCTCCACTATGTGCAAACACCACAGTGTCTTTATCCATGAATCTGATGGACACGTAGGCCTCTTCCAAGATTCAGCTGTCATGAACTGTGCTTTAAGTGAAACAACTCGTTTTGATACACACACTTTTCACCAAAATCTATTTTTACTAGATTAAAAATGTAAAGATGTAAAAGAATCCATAGAAAATATAAGGGAAATACTTAGGAAAATTTAAAATGTATGCCCACACAAAATCCTGTACATGACAGACTCTCTCTGATGAATGTGATCGTTAGGTATATCAACATGTACCAATAAAATCTAATGTAAAACAATAAAGCAGCATTTGACATTGTACAAAAACAAAAAGATCCCATACATGCATGTTTACAGAAGGGTTGGTCAAAATAGCTCCAAAAGAGAAAACAGCCCAAATGTCCATCATCTGAGAGACACACAAGACATGACACATACACAGAGTAGAGTACTATTCACCCAGGAAAGGAGATGAAATAGTAACACACGCCTCAATATCATTGAACCCAATAAACATTATAAAGAGAAGCAAGCTGTCTACAAAAGGTCACACATTCTATAATTCTTTTTATGGGAAATGTCTACAATACAAATACTTACAGAGACACAGAGACAGGGGTTAGGAGAAGGGAATCAGAGTGATTGCTAACTGGGTCTGGGGAACGCTTTGGGGTAACGAAAACGTTTGGGGACCAGGATGGTCATAAACTTACACTTGCCACTGAGCTGTGAGCCTCAAGTGGGTGAACTCTATGAGTTTCAGCTCAGTAAAGCCCTGCAGTGGAGGTGCTTTTAGCTCTTCTAAGCCTAGGGCCCCCGCAGAGCATCTGTAAATGGGTAAAATAAAACACACGGGGCGACCACATCTGAATTTCATGAAATCAACATGATTCAGCAGTGGCCTAACAATAGCCGCCATCCTGCTGCATAGATGAGAATAAGCAGGATGGTACTTGAGGATATCCACAGAGTGACAGGAAAACACTCAAGGGCCCCACTGATGCAAAAGCACAGCTACGATGGCTACTGTCGTGGCCTGTGGCTCACTTTGCAATGGAAGCAGAGGCTCAATTTCATTATCACTTCACAATACAAAGATGTACATTTTCACCTGAATTCTACCCTCTATGGACCCAGTGAAAAATCAAAGCCCTAGAGGAGCCAGGAGCCCTGAGATCACAGCTTCCTCCTGTGTCCTTTGTCCAGGGTCTTGGCTTTCTCTGATTCGTGTCCCAACCTTCAGAGTCTGGGTTTCCCACTCAGTCTCACAAACCACCACGCTGTTCCTCAAACACACCTAGAACCTTCCTCAGAGTCCCTGCCCCCACCCAGCCCCTCTGAGCAGTTCCACCCCTGGGCATGCAGTGTCTGCTAGGCCACACCCTCTCCATGGTGCCATCCCTGCCCCGACTCCTTGTTCAAAACCGGGGAAGCCTGACCTCTGAGCCCTATTCCTGTTCTCTTTCTTGGAGCACTTCCAGCTCCTGTTTAACTTGTTCACCACTTGTCTTTACCCATTAAGATGAAACCTCAGGAAGATGTTTCATCCTGAGGTTTCAAACCTCAGGAAGAGCAGGGGGGACAGCTGTGCAGAGATCAAGCCTCCTGTGGGGTGACGGCTGAGGTACCCCACACTGGAAAGTGAGCAAGTGTGTGACATCCAATCCCAGGAAGCTTCAAAGATACAATGGTCCACCGTGTAAACCAGGTTCTCCCCAGCCCACAGCAGTGCTGCTGAAGTGGGACTCGGGTTGCTTCCAGCCGAGTGTCACAAAGTCACGGTCACTGTCTCACCCTTCCATCCAAGAAGCTCTCCTGCAGTTCATGGGACATGATCATGGCATGTCACACTGTGATGCTTCTGTGCCTGTCATGTGTATGAGCCAAGGAGGATATGCAAGCATTCCCATCAGGAGGAGGAACGTCAACAGCTGGACATCCTTGTCCTACTGTGGAACTCTGTCCCGCTCAGGACAGGAGCCTCCAGACATGGGAGTGGGATGGCTGCACAGTGGGAAGAGACCATGCAGGGCCCAACTGCATGGTAACTACAAAACTTCAACCAGTTTTAATGTCAAAAAATGAAATATCTCATTAATCCTTTTTATATTGACTACATGTTGAAATGGTATGTTAGATATAATAGGTTAAATAATAAATACTGTAATTTTTACCTACTTCATTTTGATTTTTAATTTAATGTGGGTTGTTGCTGTCAGGATTTACAAGGGAAAGGATTTAATACATGACACATAATTTGTAGGATTATTTTATAATACTCACACAAAGAGTCAAATGCTAAAGAGTGCTGGAGAGCTGTCCACACATTAGAGGCCCAAAGAATCCGGCTTAGGGCCTGGATCCCACTGTGGTGTCCTGCATGAGGCCAGCTGGAGGCCTAGAGCCCACGACAATGTCTCATGCAAGTCTGTATTGATTGTCTGCACTGGGAAGGCCCAAAGCTCAGTGGTGGAAAGCTAGAAAATCTGTGCCAGTGTGGTAAAGGATCTGTGCCAGCAGCTGAGGGATCTGCATTGAGCCAGGAAGCAATGCTTGAGGTGAGGACCAGAGTCCGCTGAAGAGAACCCCAGCCAACCTTAGCAACAGTGAGGACCCAAGCCCCACCAAGGATGAAAATGGCTGAGCTCGTATCAGGAAAACCAGCGCAACAAGCTTCTCCAGGAGAAACAGCACACCACCTTCCCCTCCGGGCCCCCTTTTATGCTGTTGGCAACAATTCCCTTGCCTATCCACTGGCTTCTCCACCACCACAAAAAGGAAGGACCACTTCCCTTGCTCACCTTTACTGGCCTGGGTCCTTACATCTCTGGCCTCCCTCTCTGTGATGATTCTGTACTCCAAGCCCATGACGCTTCAGGAAATGTCTCTCCCTATGTTCCCTCCTTTGGAACCTTGGCCACCAGGAACCTTTCCCAACAGGATGCTTTCTTTCTCTTTTTGGCTGTGTGGTCTCAAAGGTCAAAGTTTATAGTATTTAATCAGACTGCACGTGTACATAATAAAATAAGAAATTGTATAGGAAAGTAGAGTGAAAAAGACTTGCCACTTAACTTTTCAAACTCCAGTTAAATGAATGAGTTGTTTCAGCTATCTATAAATTTCTGTGTGTCCAGTCACTCAGCCCTGAACAAAACAAGAAGCTTCAATGCCAGTAACTGACAACAAAACGGTGGAGGGGGAAATGACCCGAGCCTTTCTGACTCCTGAGGGATGCGCTCTGCAATGGACCCTAAGAGAATCCTGTAGTCATCGAGAGTGCCTTTTAAAACCACACCAAAGAAACAAGCAAGCAAAAACAGTAAAAACCCACACATGAGAAAATAATACAACACACACACACACACACACACACACACACACACAAAACCAAGCTTTTCTTGGATTCTGTTCAAAAGATTCAGTGAAGAGAAGAAGGGGGAAGAGAATCGATAGCACTGAATTCTCTCTGGAATAACCTGGCCAGAACAGGCCACACGTGTACTCGGTAAGCAGAACGGTTTAGCCAAGGGGCCCGCAGGGGACGAGGAAAGCTGGCTACCAGGCCTGAGAGAGCTGCACAGGGAAACGCAAATAAAACGGACACACCGGGGAAGGCTCTGTAGGAAGGCCAGTCATCTAAGGGCATTTTTATTTACTCTGCAGAGTGGACAACTGGTTTGTGATCTAACTCAGCAGTGCTTATTTACAGAAAATAATTTCTAGCACAATACACACAGGTTGGGCGGATAAACCAGGAACACATTCTCCCAAATTAAAAACGTCACATTTCAGAGACACACAGTGTGGAAGGGCAGCAAGGTGGCACAAGAGGTCAGTTCCCCTCAAAGTGTCTGCTGTTGATAAGTGAACAGAGGCAATTCTGGGGCAACAGTAAGAATGGGCCATCTGGAAGAGCGAGGCTTTCTTTTTACTGAGCACACATCTGCAGCGCATAATGTTCAATTTCTTGTGTGGAGCTGGGGCGGGCACATGACACATTTTCACTCCTTTGTCCATCCTCTTTCCCTCCCTTCCCTCTTTCCCTTGATCCCCTTCCCATGTGAAAGAGATCTACCTCCCTACCGCCTATTATCTACCTCTTATGTTGCTTTTTATTTATAGTTTGAGTTTCTCATGTAAGAAAAACTGTACGATACTTCAGCCTGTGTATCTGATTCCTTTCACTTAGCATTACGGTTTTAAGGTGCATCCATCTTCCTACAGGTGCCTCAAGTTTATCTCTTTGGCACAGCAGTGCTCCTCTGTGTGTAAACACCACATTTTCTTTATCCATTTATCGGCTGATGAATCTATTGGCCACTTCCAAAAGGGATCAAAGAAGCAAATGTTACAATAGAAACACAACCTGCTGGAAGACAAAATAGGTAAAACTCTGGCCTAGAACTCCAGGTGCACAGGAAATAGTACTGAGAATCAACAAATAGTATCATATCAAATTGAAAAGCTTCTGCACAGCCAAGGAAGCAACCAGCAGAGTGAAAAGGACTCCATACAGGATGGGAAAAAAGTTGCAGCTGCTCCTCAGACAGAGAACTACTATCTAGAATATATAAAGAGCTTAAAAAATTAGACCTCCCAAAAAACACACACAAAAAAACAAAAGATGAACAAGTAAAATTAACAGACAGTTCACAGAAGAAGTCACAGAACGATCCTGTACACACCACCTTAAACTCAGTCACAGTTAAGTTTAGAGACAGCCTGGAGATGACCATATCATGTGGCAGTGTTACCAAGAAAGCATTTAGTGTGTGCACACGTGTGCAAATGTTAACACAACGTTAGGAAGTGTTCTTGGCTCCAAGACAGAGTGGCCACTTCGGGCTCTGGGGTGTGGAATGTGTTGCCAGTAAGAGGTGACTGTCACTAACAACTGAATGAATTATTCGTCCCAGTGCTTGCCCGCATGGCCAGAGGGCAGATGACAGGCACAAGAATGATTTCCCAAGGGAATAAGGAGGAAATGAGGTGAGAGGCCAGAACACGAGGTCATGAAATTTGAAGTAACCAAACTTGCAACAATTCATCCCAAATGTCAAGAGAAGTGAAGCAAAAAATAGAAGCGCATGATGTATTTTTTAAACTAAGGTATAAAGGGTGCAGGCATCAGGCACCTGTCCCCTCGAAGTGCCACCTCCCTTGGGGCTCTGCTCCCGGCCATCTTTCCTATGCACCTGGGGACAGCAGTGGCTTCTCTGCTTGCTGCCACCCTCCTGTCTCACTGGCTGTGTCTCTTACCTGAGACAGATTTCTTCTCTCCCTCACCCACACCCTTCTTGCTGAGCTAGAAAGCAGGTCCCAGAGGCCAGCAGTCTCCACAAGTGTCACCTGCTCCCCAGCACCTGCGGTGGAGTTGGTGCACAAGCACAGTAAAGGCTATGTGCTTTCCTGGATGAAGGAGGGGCTTTGCTGGGGGCCTCAGGGAAAGCGATGTCAGCCTGTAACATGGCATCATTTTGCAGGTGCTCTGGAAGCCACTCAAGGATGGAGCTGATGCAGGAGAGGACGCAGCAGACAGAAGACAGGAAAAAGACAAAGGCCTTCAGGGAACCAACCTTACTTCCCCGCCTGTCTCTGGGCCTCCTGGTGGAAGCCACTTCAGGTTGGGCTTTCTTTCATTTCCAACGGAAAGTGCCCTCCCTGTTCATCTAGATTTTGAAATTTAAGATGGTTTTAAAAACACACAAGTTAAGGGGAGGATGTACAGTCCATATCCACACATGGAGTCTAGCTCAAGGGTTTACGGGTACAATACAGAAGCAATTGAAAGAACCAAAAGATAGCAAGGTAATGAAAAGTTTAAAGTAGGCATGACTGATATGATTATAGAAAATCTGTATTTGGAAGAAAATAACGATCCTTTTCTATCAAATATAAAACAGAAATGCCTGAGGACTTCTTGAGCTGAAATGTGCATAAAAGCCGAAGTGCCTACTAGCTAAACGATTCCCAGTCAGACTGAGATGCAGAAGGCCCGGAAAAGGGCCTGACTGCATTTTTGCCCCTTCTCTGTGGAGGACTGCTGCAATCTATGGGTTCTGCTTGCAATGGAATAGAAGAACCTATGAAATGAGGAACTGTCCTTGAGTAGAGAAGAGATGATCTTAGACAGGAAACTGTGTGCACACAGGCAGATGCTGCCAGATGCTCAGGCCTGCAATGGCCCGTGGTGCTGCCAGGCCACCCCAGTCAGGCTTCTTCAACATGAGGGGCCAGCTGGCTGCTGGTCGTCCTCCACTCTAAACTTAGTCAGTGTGAGTGCCCACAACTGGAGGGCGTCCTACAGGCTTCGCTGCATGGTGCTGACTCATGAAGAGCACTGGCTGCTGCGCCTGGCCCCTTCTCCTCCCCTGGCTGAGAGGCAGGTGTCAGTGCAGGAGGCTGACTACAAGAACATCCTGGCACTGTTAGAGAGTGTGGTGGACACCAGAGCCAGACAAAGGGCCCTGTAGAGGTGGTGCCACATCCCAGGCCCTGATGCTGGGGGCCATTGTGGTGACAGACGGTTTCTTCTGAGGTCACTCCACACTCACATTTCTGAACGTCATCGTGTGCACTGTGGGAGTCCTTGAAATTCATTTGTTAGCACAATCAGGTTTTAAAACTACAAACATCTCCAGGATGTGCAAGTGTGAGGCCATCTTTCTGCCATGTCTTTGTGGGACCCGCTTCAGTCTGGCTTTACTCTTTTGTCTCAGCCAACTGTAGAAGACCATTTGGGAGGCTTTCCTTAAATGCAGAACAATCATCTCTGCATCAGTTAAACAGAACCCTATCTCCATGTACTGATATGTACAGAGCTGGCTAAGCTATTTCCTTCTCCTTTCAACTGGCTCTAAGCAATGTAAACAGGGCTGGCTGAGGTACTAATGTACAATATTTGAAGCCAGTCAACAGTCTCCTGTTTCCTCACGTTGTATCTCCCTATAAACAGTTGAGCACAGCTGGATGACAGAGCCACACAGCTCCAGGATTGTCAACTGGGTTTGAGCCTCAGAATGAGAGGCTATGACTTCCTAGAGCACAGAAGTTTACACATCAGAAACTGAAGCATCAGCCTCATAAATATTCAAATGCTCCCCAAATAAGTTATGCAGACTGGTCTGCATACCCTTCTCTGCATATTGCAGAGATGCTTCCTGGTCTCTTAGCTAAGCCCAGCTCACACCATTATGCCCACCATCCTCACTGTCACTCATCCTCGAGCCACCCTCTTCTTCACAAGTTAATAAATTCTGGATGAGGTGCTGGGATGAGGCCTTTGTTCCATGAATTCTTGCCTTGATGGGACTTAAGACCACTTGGCTGTCCGTAACAATAAATATGTTTTAGTGTCTTTATTCTCACTGTGGCTTGCACTGGAGGTGGTAGATTGGAATTAACTCACCGGGATTCCAACAACATTTCAATGGAATTACAAATATAACTTCCCAGACCACAAGGAGCATGAGAAAAGGGATTATAACATTTAGATGACAATACCAACCAAGATCAGTCAGGAGCCTCAGCCTTAAGAGAGTAGAAGGAAGAAAAACCTCATATCCCACTCAGAGCTGGACAGAGAGCTGGACAATCCTGACAGGCGAATCTTCCATTTCTAACCATGCGTGTTTGAGCTCCCCACACTGCTTGTTAGGCTTAGAATTGAGTGTCAAGAATTAAAGGAGCAATCCAGTCTTTGTGAAGATGTCCCAGCATCATGTCCCCGCTGGTGACAGTTGTGTAGGTTGTGAAGGCATCTTCCTTTTCAGGACCCTGCCCACCTTCTTTGAAGCCAGCCTGAAAAAGGCATGAGACAGCAGTGGCACCGAGAGGAGCCCAAGAATGTCAGGGCTGAGAGCCCAGTGGTGGGTGGTGGGTGCTCAGGCTGAGACGGGAGGCCCCCGAGAAGGCTACAGATGCCAAAGGAAACAAAACTATGACTCGTTGCACAAATGACATGAAAACAATTTCAGCTGGTCAATCTTTAATTTTTCAGAAAAGAACCCAGGTGTACATGACTTGCTCTGGTTTTATATGCAGCAATTAAATGGATGAAGTTGAAAATGGTTGGAAGACCAGGCCCTGCTGCAACCAGAAGTAATTCCTGGAAAGTTGCAGGCCTCAGCATGGCAAAGCGTTCCCCTGCATTTTCAGCAACAGGAATACATGCTCACAGTGAAAAGAAAGTATGGGAGAAAACAAATGTAAATATGAAATGTAAATTAAGTGATAATGAGAGCCAGGGATTTAGCTCAGTGGCACAAGCACCTTCCTGGCAAGCGCAAAGTTGTGAATTCCATCTCCAGTACCAAAGCAACAACAACAACAACAAAAACCAAGTAATGATGAGACCACTCCTACAGCCAGACTAATAGATCCCCTGCTCTCTGTCAGCACTTGGGGTTCCTATGCATCTATTCAGAATGAGAACCCCAAGTCAGAAAAAAAATCACCAAACCATTCTACTTTAAAGTTTAAGTAAACTTAAAAAACAGTATTTGAATCATAATAAAATTTAAAATTTCGCTGGATAGCAAATTAATTGGACTTTCTATTATGGATATAATGCATTCATGCTATTTTAAAAAAACAAACAGAAATAAACAGCTTACTTAAGATAGGTAAGCGATCTGAGTAGATGCCCCACTAAAGCAGATATATGAGAAGGAAGCACTTGGGATTTGCTGATCCAAAACTGTTCAGCATCATCCAGCACTCACAAGCCACAGATTTAAAACCACATTGAGGTTCCACTCTATGCCTGCTAGGACTGCTGACATCCAAGCCCATGACAGCAATGCCGACAAAACTGGGCAGCAACAGGAACTCTCATTCATTGTTCATTTCAATGCAAAAGGGTCTGACCATGTTGTGAGACAGTTTGGCAGTTTCTTAGGAAAGTAAACAAACTGGTCCTAGGTTCAAAAATTTCACTCCTTTGTAGTTGACCAAATAAAATGAAAACTTGCACCTGAATGTTTAGAACTGCTTTATTCTCAACTGCCCAAACTTGCAACCAGAATGTCCATTAGTAGATAAATGGACAAATAAACTATGATACAGTAGAATTCCATGCAGTGAAATATTATTCAGTGCTAAAGAGAAAGGAGTATGAAACCATGAACAGACACAGAGTAATCTTGAATGCACATTAGAGGAAATGAAAACACCGATCTGCAAGGGTTCATACTGGAGAATTCCAGCAAAAGTATGGAGGGAGTACAAAGATCAGCAGTTGATAAGGCTGAGATGCAGGGGGGATAAACAGAGCCCAGAAGAGATTTAAGGAAGTCAAATTGTTCTGTATTTTTTTTTGAGACAGGGTCCCACTATGTAGTTCGGACTGGCCTCAAATTCACTATGTAGCCCAGGTTGGCCTCAAACTCACAGCCATCCCCTTTCCTCCTGAGTGCTGGGATTATAAGTGTGTGCCACTATGCCTGAAAACATTCTGTATATTATAATGGTGTCTTTATACATGCTATTATATGCTTGTTCAAACCTACAGACTGTAACCACCAAGAGAGAACCCTACCATAAATTATGGACTTTGGTCTCTGAGGAGCTGCTATTGGCCCATCTACTATAACAAATGTGCCATTCTCGTACTGGATGTCAGTGATGGCAGGGTCTGTGTACAGGTTACATGAAAACTATTTTCTGCTCAATTTTCCCGTGAACCTAAAACTGCTCTAAGAAAAGATTAGTTAAGAAAAATTGAAAACAAAACAGGCACACACACCCCAATAAGAAGTCAGCCTCTTCCCCCATTCTGAGTCGGTCCTGCTTTCCTGAGGCACATCAGGCAGAGTCCTGAGGAACTTTCTGGAGCTTCCCTTTATCTTTACAGAAGATAAAAACTGGATGTGCAGGTTCTATGGGATCCTTTTTCCTTTTGATGATGAAATCCACTGAGCTCCTACTGGGCACATAGCCAGCAGCTATTGACAGATCTCCCAGCATCCCCTGTGGCCAGGCAGGGGCACATGACCTTGTTCTTGAATTTGGATAGGAGGAACAGAAGGGATGTACGAACCAGGGGAGGAAAGAGATTCCTGCCTGTTTCTCCTTCCAATCCATCCATGGGCTCAAATGTAGCCATGGTGCTCTGGTACACCTTTTATAGTATTTTTGTTATTCAATTACATTTGATTTGAGTGGTTCAAAAACTTTCTATAGTTAAAAAAGAATGTTGCTTTTTCTTCATACTTTGTGTGTGTTGGCAGAGGTGCTGGGAGTGTAACAGCAGCTGCCTGTGCATACTAAACACACCGTTTATACTTTGCCACATGTTTATAACCTTCAGAAGTCACGGACCCTTCCTGTATGATGTTCACCAATGTACTCCAAGAACTTGGCACCAACCTGAGCACTGAGGATATATTTTCTAATTCTTTATGTTTCAGTATTTACATTTAACTCTTCAATCATCTCTGAATCTATTTTACCTTAGAGTATGAAAAAAGTTGTGATCTTTATGGGGTCCCATCATTTGCAGAATAGCCCTTTTCTTGCTCCTTATTCCTTGCTCCTGTGACATCCATCTGGGCATTTTTGTACATGTACTGTAATGGCTCAGTTCACAAATGCTGCTGTTCATGAACAATTTGGTTGGTGAACAGAAGTCTTTGGTAAAATTTTGCTTCCATTCATGTACTCTGCACTGGTTGATAAACATGCACCATCTTTCCCTCATGAATGTGAACGTGGCCATCTCCCCCAGAATGGTGGAATGAATTAAGGCCGTGAACAGAAGCACCACGATACGCACACATTCACACACTGAAGTCTTAGCATATTGGGTTGATGGCAGAGTTGTTTTCCTGTTACATTGTTCTTCCCACAGAATCAGTCAATAGGACATTATTTTGATGATTATGATCTACATTGTGTCTTAATATCTGACAGGACACATCTCTTCTCAGCACTACTCTTTCTCTAATATATTATTTCAAATTACTTGGTCAAGCCCCCTACTAAAAAAAAGATATCTTTAAAATAAATTGTTAAATTAAAATAGCAGGGAGCTCCAGGTTCCTTTTCTGTTTAATTCACAGGTTGTCATCTGGCCCAACGTGTAGCCACTTACTTGAACAGCCCAGCCCGGTGGAAGACGTAGAGGTCATGCTGGAGTGTGCAGTCATCAAAGGGGATGACCTTCACGAAGTTCTGGATGAGGGCAAATTCAGGGGTGAGCTGGGGCACAGAAATGATGCAGAAGTTCTTGCCCTAGTGTGATCAAAATCCAGGGCACACAAGAAGCACAAAAAGCATGTATCATTGAACATGTTCCTGCTATATGGCACAAAAGAAAATAGAAGCAAAACGTATGAAGAAGATTCTCAATTAGCTTCTTTTTCAAAAGTAATCATATGAAATTCAGAGAGATGCAATTATAAGAAGATGGATAGTTGTGACTCTGACCAATCCCTGAATAAGTGAACATTAGAAACAATGACCCCTATTTGGGATAGCTCTTTGATGGAAGTGGCCTTTCAAGCTAAGAACGCTTGTTTTTGTGAATTCACCGAGCCAATGAGGCAGCATGGTGTCCGGGCATAGGCCTTGTCCTCATTCTGTGAGGTGTCAGAGAGGTATGTCAGGCCCTCTGATTACACACAGACTGGGTTATTGATCATGGGTTTAGGCTGCAGATGCAGGTGGGTCCAAATGTCCTGAAGGGTACCTTCCTGACCTGCACTTCCTGCCTTCCTGACCTGCACTTCCTGTCTTCATGACCTGCACTGTATTATATGGTAGCTATGGCCACATCCAACTGATGAGCATTTGGAATGTGGCTGTTGACTGACAGCCAAATTTTTAGCCTAACTTCCTTTAAATCTAAAAACTGGTGCTTAGTTCCATTTATTAGAAATGTATTATGTATGATCAAAGTTGATTGATTTTAAGGCATTTTAGAACCCACTCATCCCGATGTATGTGAATTTCCTCATCCAGCTGTAGATTTTATGAGACCCAAATCCAGATCAAGTATTTCTGATGAAAATGCAGTACTTGTATTGAGAAGTGCTGTAATATAAAATAAATACTCACTTTCAAAGACTTGGTGTGAAAGAATGTAAACTAGCTCAGTAATAATTTGTCATTTTGTTTGTGCTTTCATTGTTTATTTGATCATTTTTTCATGCCTAAATCTTGTAACCTGAACAACTACTTCTAAGATAATGATATGTAGTACATTAACTAGTGTTAATTGCCTATTTTTTAAAATTCTGTATCATTCCTATTTTTCATTTGTTTTTAAAATAATAAATAAATAAATAATTTGTCACCTTGATCGCATGTTGAAATGGTTAAATGTGGAGACACCAAGCAAGATGAACATGTTATTAACATGGGGGCCGCTGATCCCTTTCACGTGGGGCTCATGTGGCCACCAAATCTCTGGGAATGGCTGCTGGGGTCTGTGTGGTGTCTGCAGTTGGGCAGCTCTGGGCCGCTTCTGTTCCCCGCAGCCACTTGACCCTCTGCCAGTCCCTGCAGAAGCAGTCTGCTCTTCCCAGAGCTAATTTGTCCCTCTGGGACCTCACTTCCCCGTGAGCTCTGTGAAGGCATCACTCACACTAATCCGAAGCCCTGGGGACATGTGTGCAACCCAAAGGGAGTGAATCATTATTTGACCTTATCTTCCTTCTTTCCGGCAAAATAACACCGCTCCTTTTGGGAAACTATAGAGTCAGGTTGCAAACTACTAAAGCTGAAAATAAGGCTGGGGGCCAAGTCTCAGCGGGGCTTCTTCGGGGAGGGGAGCCTCACTATAATGAGCTGCTTTAGCTTGGACTGGAAGGATTAAGGATGAAGTAACGAAGGCATTTTGTTCCTGCTTCCTCATATCTCAAAATCAAATAGGATTTAAAAAGTAAACAGGTCTTCTGCTGCATTCGGCTGGTATTTTATAATGCTGAAGATCTGCCTTTGTACGGACTTTAAGAATTAAACTTAGTGAAATTTCTTTGAGGCAAATTGGGGAAGACCAGCTTTGTAAATTCTCTGTTTTGGGGTGATCTATGTTGCTTTATGAGCTTCTAAAATGCCTTAAAATTAATTCAAAGAAATTACTGTAGAGAATATATCACCTTATTACAAGGCCTCATTATATTTAAAAAATGAGGAAATAAAGCCTAATATCACCTGTTCTTTGGACAACATAAGTGAACTGTGTTTATTTCTGCCACGGTAGAAAGAGTACAAGGAAACATAAAACAATAGCCACTGGGTTTGAATTGGCCATGTGAAGAGTGGCCACTGTGGCAGCAGAGGAAACCTGGCCCCCCCTTTCCTCCTCCCAGCAAAGTGAGAAGAGGTGGGTTGGGAGCTGCACCCCAACAACACCGAGCCCAGAGGGGAGAAGGTCAGGATATCCCAGGTAGGCGATGCGCTCTGCACGCAGGTGTGGCCGGTCCCTTCCACATGCCACGGGCACCATGTCAGGCCCAGAGCAAGCCCGGAAGCCACCTCTGAGCTCACCCTTTCCTCACCGACACAAAGCGGCTCATGGGAAAAAGTGCATACTGTCATTCACACTAGCGCCATCGCTGACATTTTTCTGTGCTGTGATCATGATGTGAGTCTAATAAAACACCAGCAAAGCTATCTCTAAAAGGAACTGTACATGGAAAGAAAATGTAGAGCACGTAACTGAAGAATTACTGAATGTGACAATGTTTCCATGTGTACGAGTTCCTAACCTTGTCCTCAGGACACAGAAGCAGCTCAGACCTCAGCATCTAGAACCCGGTAAATGCCTGGGCAAAGACTGTGGAATTTTACTTCTCTCTGCTCCACCTAAATTACGAAACCAGTGGTAATACCCAACCTCAGCATGTACTCACTCACAGGAAAGAGACTGAAGACGAAATTCATAAAATCCAGCGACCTATAAACAAGACGGGGCACACTGTCAGTGGCCTGCTCACAAACAGAGCAGGGGGACATCTGAGGAGATCTATGGCTCTCTCTGGCTTGGGCAGTGATCAGCCTACCACTAGTCGGAACGTGTCAAGCAGAACATAAGTCACAAATTTAGCATGTGTCAGCAGTATTTTGTTGATGAAGTCACTGTCATCACAATTAATAATCTCTGCACATTTGAAAAGCCACTAGAAGCTGGGCATGGTGCTGCATACCTATAATCTCCGCACTCAGGAGGCTGAGGCAGGAGGATCACTGTGAGTTCGAGGCCAGCATGGGCTACATAGCAAGACCTCACTTCAAAACAAAAAACAAAAAAGTCACAGGAAAGACATTATGCAGGTGTGATCCTGCTTGATATAGGTAGGTTCTAGGCCATTCTTGTTCTCTTTTATATACAAAAGATTTTCTGGCCAGCTTTCTGTTCACATACATAGGCAATTCACACTGGGTCATCGAATTTCTGCTTAAAAATCCAAGTCACATCTAGACTCACTCATATTGAAATGTACAGGGGAAAGGAATATTAAGACCAGTCTAGCAGGGCTTTACAAGCTTTTTAGATCCCTACAATATAATTTGAAATTTTTTGTATTTCTCTTTTCAAGCTTCAGGATCTCTACAGAGGTTTTAACCTTGAAAACTTCAAGGTTAAAAATGAAAAGCACAAGGTTGTTTACAGGAGCCTGGAAGACTGGAGCTATGATCAAAAATATCTGCTAAAACACCAGGCCCGGCCCTGTGCAAGGTCACCTAAAGGTACTCCTGTGTGTCTCTGTCACATGGGACAGTCCCTTCCTCCCTGGTCTCTCCTGAGTAGCTGCTAGACGGCTGGCATGCTGTAGGACATGCAGACTGTGGGCCAGGAGAGCAGCAGTCCAGGTCCAGACTGGGGATGGGGGGTGGCAAATCCTGAATGCTGGGCACACAGAAGGGCAGGCAGGGGGACAGGCAGCCCAGGTGCCACAGATGTGCTTTCCACTAACCTCTGGGAGAGGCTATAGTCCCAAGTGAGGGGTGGGGCTCAAGGCAAGTGACTGAGCCCATTCTGAGGCCCAACTCAGTCACTGTCAGAATGACCATAGTCCAGTTGGGCCTCGTGGGACTTTGGCTAGCAGGCTGAGCCTGAACCAGAGTGTCTTCTTCACCAGATGTCCTTGTAGACTGGACATGGTCAGCAATCATGGCCCCAGGCTGAGACCACTGCAGAGGACCAAGATGATGACACAGAAAGAGAAGGCCAGTCCCTGGTTTGGTCAGCTACACCTGGGCTCAAACTCTACTTTAAATTAGCCCCACAACTGGACTCATCCATAGCTGTGGCAGGCAGTGGTTCTACCTTTTTTCCCCAAAGCCAATTTCAATGGGATTTTCCATCACCTGGAACCAGGTAGGAAGCAACCCAAATTCCAAGTCTCTGGGAACTTCAGAGAAGGGGAACAGCATGTGGCCAGTTTCCAGATCCCCACTGTGATGCAGGGAGCCCAGACCTTGCCAGCTTTTGTGCCCGCATTTGGATCCCTTGCCCAAATCTGATGGACAGAACCTCTGGGTGGGGCCTAAGACTCCACTGTTTGAAAAATTCCCCAAGAGATGTAGAAATGGGGTGCTAGGCTTGGAAACACTGGCTCTGCAAAATTAAAGCACTGGGCCACCAACTTCATGAGTGATTTTGACCCTAACAGACCCCGAGGAGACCAGCACTTGCCTCGCCTCATACTTCTCATCAATACAAAAGAGCTGAATGCAGAACACCGCAGGGGCCCCTCTGTAGACTGGGCGGAAGTGGCGCGGCTCCTCAGGCAGCAGGACGGATGCTGAACTCCAGCGGCTGGCACTGTGTTCCTGCTCAGTGATGTGGGAAAGCAGACTGAATTTATCCATGTCCTATGGCAGGGCAAGAGGAGGCTCCAATGGGAATCCTGCTCACTTGGGCGAGCTTATGAAGTGGCAGTTGCATCATCTTTACTTTGCACTGTTCCTAGCAAGGTGACCATCTTACCTACAAACTCACTGTAAGCCTGGCTATTAATATGCTCCGAATGAAGCCGGGTGTGGGACCACCGGCCTGTAGTCTCAGCATTCTGGGAGGCTGAGACAGGAGGATCACAAGTTTGAGCCCAGTCTGGGTAACTTAGTGAATTAACAAGACCCTATCTTGAAACAAAAACTGAAACAAGGGTTGCTCTGTGTGAAGGTCCTAGGTTCAATCTCCCATACCACACACACACACACACACACACACACACACACACACAATGTTCTTAATGAGATTCAAAATTTATAAAACTATTAAGACAAGTTCTCCCACAACAGTCAGAAAATAAGTGTTTTCCATTAGCCTTTGATAGAGGATCTATATTTTTAATCTACATCACTGGGTAGAGATTAGAGCACCACAGTCACACACACACGCACACACACACACACACACACACATTCACTCTTCCATCAGCATAACAGCTCTGCCCCCTAAAACTGTTCCTACTGGGATTTTGTGGCACAAGGATTTCAGCTGGTGTTGGGCTAGTGTTGAAGTCAAAAGAGGAAGGGCCTGATTTTGGGGGCACCTGGAAAGGGGTTACCCCCTGGGGAAATAGATTCATTCTGAGTTCTTGGGTTCTTTTAAATCAAAGTCATACATGCATATGGTAAAAATTAAGATAATATTAGCACTAAAATTTATAGGACATCAGCAGTCCCATCTCCCTCAGTTTCCTGCTCTATTAGCTGGTATTTTCAACATTTTCATTTGGGGGGTATTTATCCATTTCTGAGTAATATGCTTAAGCTACTTCTTAATTCATCAGTTTTTGAAGTTTCCTACTGGATATTGCTGTGGTGGGTGGATTTAAGCCTCTTACACTTTCCTCTCCCTCAATTCTATCTCCCCAGTACTGCAATTACATCACAGCCTAGAGTTACATCAGTACTTACGTTAGTGTGAACATGGAAGCATTATTTGACTATGTAAGATTGTTAATGAAGACATGGTATTGCAGTACTGCTAAACGCAGTAGAATAATGTGACTGTTTTCATTCGTATACTTTGCTTTGATTTGCTTGGTTTCCTACGTTGTTTCACATGCTTCACTAGATTTGCCACAGGTTGGACAGCATTTCTTCCAAGTGATGGGGCATCAGAACTGATCTGTGAACTTCACTTTTCCACCTCGCCCCGTCTGGACTTGCAGTTCCAGCCTGTAGCACCCCCTTACCTGCAGCTCCTGCTCCCAAGTGCTTTTCCTCACTCCCAGCTTAGGCCCTTTTAGCACTGGAGCCCATGTCCAGCTTCCAAAGGACACTTTGTGGGATGACCTGGCAGGGACCAGCAATGGGGGAAGCACCCCCAAGTGATGTGATCTGAAGCCTCCCCTCTGGGCCTGTCAGGTTTGGGTTCATGGTTCTTAAGTGGCTGCACAGGAGCCTGTGGCTTGCAGAGCAGTGGCCCCAGTGGTGTGTGCCCTCATTCCTGAACTTCCTGGTATGTACCTCACAGGGTCAAGGGACACTGCAGATGCCATTCAATCAGGGGTTCTGCCATGAGGAGTGTGGGGGGGTATCATGTAAACCCCATGTATCGTGAGTCCTCACGACAGGGAGGCAGGGGGCTAGTGGGGCTAGGGTTAGGGTTAGGGTCAGGGCGCCATGTGCCCAGGAACGCAAGCACCTCCAGGAAGCAGCACAAGCAAGGCAAGCTTCTCCCCAGCTCCTCCAGAAGGGACACGCCCCTCTCTGTGGAGATTAGAACAGCAAGGCCCATTCTAAACTCCTGGCCTCCAGAACCGCAGGCTAACGCAAGTCTGTGCTACTTTGAGCCACCAAGTGGAACAGCAGTGACACAAAACTGCAGGGCCACAGCCCTGAAATGCAGGGCTCCTCCCACCACTGTGCGCGCCCTCATTGTACTGCCTCCCACTGGCAGGAGCCTGAGCTCGCTTCTTCTTCTTGACTTCTGAGAACAGTCATCAGGTTGCTTTCCTGGGGTCCAGCAGATGAACCAAGTGGTACAGGCAGAGAATCCGGGTTCTGGCCACCCCATCTCAGGCTGTATGCAGCCCTGTCCCTCACCTGCCTTCCGCCAAAGCTCCTATCCTTGCCCTCACGTTGTCCTCCCACTCCTTCCTGCCTGGGCTAAGCCATTGTAAACTCCATCGATTTTCTGGATTCCAAATATTTTTAAAGTGCTTATCTTCCAATAACTCTTTTCTGTCTCACTGCCTTTGTGGATTTGTGTCATTTTAGTGTTTTCTTCCAGCAGGATCAGGAGATAAACTCGGAGATGAAGCCTCACTGTTTACCCAGAAGCCCTCAGAGTCTCACAGGTTCTTTGCCAGGTTGGGGACCATCCCTACCCCTCCACATCCTTGTTTGGCTGTCAAGGACCACTGGAGAGGACACTACCAACTCCAACTCAGGGGAGTCCTTCCAGAGCGAGCACGCCAGGGTTGCATCCTGCTGAGGTTGTGGGAGACCATGCAGGACACCCCAGAGGCAAAGGGCTCCAGCTGCCTCCAGGTAAGGCTTGATGGCCACAGCAGCCGGGGTGTGAGCCCAGAGGGCTCTTGCAGGGTCTTCCCTCTATGCTCCCACTCCAGGCTTTGCCCTCCAGCCCAGGGGCAGCCATGAGAGGAAGGGAAACATTCACTTAGCTGACTTTTGCAGAGACTCCTTCACTGTTCAGGATCTGGGCAGGGGCTGAGGGCTTAGCTCAGCGGCACAAGCACCTGCCTGGCAAGCGTGAAGTTGTGAGTTTGATACTCAGTACCAAAATAAAAAAAAAGTATCTGGGCAGAAGGTGGCCACACATGTGGTCCCCCAGCAGAGCTCCAGTATGTGCAGTCAGTGGTCAGTGCAGGTGTCCCAGGGCCACCTGAACCTGACTGCCTAGTCTCCTTCCCAGCTGACATGAGTCTGCTGCCTACCACAGGACTCTGCAGGTGCACACAGTACTGTGGAGGGCAATGTCTGATCCGACAACCTCAGACTCAGCCCACTCAGTGAGGCTTCACCCCACTCCTTGGAGAAGACAGAGCCTGCACGGGGGCCACAGAACTTGGCTGTCCCTGAACCTCGCAGAAATGGAGGGCACCTCAAGTGTACACTGTGGTTTGACTCAGGGCCACATGCCAAGTGTGGGTGGGGCACAGGGAAACCAGGGACCCCCTGGTGGGGATGCACCCCTCCTGGCTGGAACCAGTACCTGGAGGGGCAGGCACTGGAACCTGAGGAACATGTGAAGGGCATGCAGCACCTTCAGGCGTGTGTGGTATGAGTATGCACGCCCACGTGTGTGCACACGCTACAATACAGAGTCCTGCAAACCTTCTGCCTCTGAAAAACATTTTCTTTTTCAGCAAGGGGTGGAAGAAAAGGTGTATTTACTGAAATTGTCACAAATAATGTATAAAACATAACCCTAGTCCAAGCTCCGGGGAGGGGACACCTAACCACCTAAAGGATTTGTTGCCCCACGGTCAGGGGAGGCAGGGGGCTTTGTGGAGCGGGTCCAAAGGGGCGCTGGGTGTGAACTGGGAAAGAGGCAGAGTCTGGAGCGGAAAAGGGTGCTGAGGACTGAGGGGGTCAGGGTGAACCTGGGGGCTGGCCAGCTGGCAGGCAAAAGCCCGGTGTGCACCCTACCTGTATTTCACTGGCATTTTCACTGTGGATTGCTGAGAGGGGTTCAGCTTCTTTCATGACTTTCTCCTGCAAATGACAACAGTGAGACACAAGAATTAACAGACCCCATGGTGTCCTGAGCCCAAGCTCTAGAGCAGCAAACCCGGGCTAGGAGGCTCTGGAAAGCGATGGAGCCTCAGTTTCCCAGGCTATAAAAAGGAGATGGAAACCCTAGGGTTGCTAGGAGGATAAAATAAGGATGGAAAGGGAGAACAAGGATAGACAGATAGATGGATCAGTCGATTGATGGTGGATGACTGAGGGCGGCAGGCAGGTGTGTGGCACAGGGAAGGCTCCCTTTCCCTGAGGGTGTTAGTTATGATGCCATTTCTCTGATTGATCTGTGTCACTAGAGAGCTGCACTGCTCTTTCAAAAACCTGCTTCACTGAGGTATAATCAATATATAATTGGCTGCAGATATTTAAAATGTAGCTGCTTCTGTGTGGCTCTGGCACCTGCTGCTTGAGACCTTGCGGACAACAGGCAAACCCAACCTGTTCTTTGCTGCTGTGGCTGCATCAGTGTTTTCTGGGATTTTATAGGAAGGAAGCCATGCAGTACTGGCAGGGGAGGAGGACTGTTCCTCCACATCTCTTAGCAACTCCCTGTGCTGCTGCAGTTAGCAGGGGCTCATTCCTCTTGTCACTGAGTGCGACTCTGAGGTGGGGGACCCCCACAGCTCCTTTGAAGCCTCCCCAAAAGGGCAGGATGGCCCATCCTAGTAAGGTCACTCCTGCAGGGGCACGGCCAGGTCTCACTGTGGATTCAGTCTGCATTTCCCAAGTGACTAATGATGTGGGTGTCATTTCATGTAGCATGTCTTCATTTAGAAAGAGTCTGTTCCAGTTTTTATCTGTTTTTATTAGGGTATTTGACAGCTTTAAAAAAGTATTATGGAAACAAGTACATTGTCAGATATATAATTGAAATATTTTCTCCCAGTCTGTCTTTCATATTCTTAAAAATATTTCTCAAAAAGTTTTATATCTTGATGATGTCTAATTTAGCATTTATTCTTTTATGTACGGTGCTTTCTATTTTGTGTCTAAAAAATCTTCACCTAACCCTAGGTCACAAATGTTTTCATCTTGGACAGGTCTGGAGTTCACATTTAGGCCTACAATCCATTTGTAGTTCCTTTCTGCATCTGGTGAGTTACGGATTGAGATTTAAAATTTTTGAATATGGCTATGCAATTAGTTTGGCTCCACTTTCTAAAAAGACCATCTGTTCTGTTCTGCAGTATCACCTACCTTTGTCAAAAATCAATTGTGTATAAGGGAAATTTTTTATTCTACTCATCTAGTTGTTGATCTTGACACTAATTCTACACTGTCTTAATTACAAGAATAGACTTCAGAATAAGTCTTGAAATCAATTAGTTACAATCCCTCACTCTGCCTGCTTTCAAAGTTGTTCTGGTATATTATATATTATGGGTCCATTCTACTTCCATATGAACTCTGGAAACAACTATTTTTCATTTCCATAATCATTCCTGCTCCAACTTTGATTGGGATTTTACAGAATCTAATGATAAATTTGGGGAATTAACATCTTGAAAATATCCAGTCTTCCAGTGTTTAAGCATAAGATGTCTTGCCATTTATTTCTTCTTTAATTTCTCTCACAAATGTTTTGTAATTTTCAGTGTGCAGGTCTTGAACATCTTTCATAAGATTCATTTCTAAATATTTCATATATTTGTACTTTTTTAAGTGGTACTTATTTCATTTTCTGACTGTTCATTCCTATTATATTGAGATGTAATTGAGCTTTGCATATTAATTTTGTTTGTATTTCACAAACTTGCTAAACATGTATTAGTACTAATAGCCTAGACAGCTTTGCTGTCTGTGAACACAAGGTTGTTTTAATTCTTCCTTTCCAATCCAATGCCTTTTATTTCTTTCAATGTCTTAGTCTACCTGGCTAAGTCTACCCGTCCAATTTTGAACTGAAGTGGGGAGAACAGACATTTTCATCTTACTCCTGACTTTACGGAAAAGCACTTAGCCTTTCACAGTAAGCGTGAAGCTAGCTGTAGGTTCCTCAAAAATAATCTTTGTCAAATTAAGTTCTCTTCTACTCCTAGTTTTATGAAGTTTTTATGAGGAATGGATGTTGAATTTTCAAGTTCCTTTTTCTGCATTTATGAGAAGAATGCATGTATGGGCTTTCTTTAGTTTGTTAATATGCTGAAATGAATTGATTTTCTTATGTTTAAGGAACCTTGCATTATGATGTAAAAGCCTTTTAAGTTGTATTTATTGACTCAGTTTGATAAAATTTTTATTAGACTTTTTCCATCGATGATCATGAGGGGCAGGGATTTGCAGTTATATCTCTCGTAATGTCTTCGAACACAAAGGGTTAGATAGAGTCTTTTTAAATTCATCAAGACACTCTACAGCCTCCATCGTGGTCCAGTTCGGCAAATGTCCTGTGTGTACTCTGTCCCCAGCTTGCCCCTCCACCTCACCCATACTGTTCATCACATCTTCTCTTTATCAATGGTTTCCCACTCTCTGGTCATGGCTTTGGCAGTTTTGTGCCCACTTCTCATGCTAGGTGTTGAGCTTCTTGTATTGCTTGGTTAGTTTTTCTTTGTTCACCAAATTTGGGAATTGTTTTGGTCATTGTTTCTGCAAATATCTTTTTTGCCCCAACCTTTCTCTTCTTCTACATAGGCTGCATATATTACAACCTTAAAGTTTTGCCATTATCATTGATAGCTTGATCTTTTGGAAAAAAATATTTCTCTGTTTCAAGTTTATTTTCTTGGTGATGTCTAATCTGTTATTAAGCTTTCCAATGCATTTTTCAATTTATATATTGCAGCTATATATTGTAGTCTGATTTGGAGCATTTTTATGTATTTATTTAACCTTTGGAACATATAGAGTTACACTGAACTGTTTTAATGTTCATACCCACTAATTCTAACATCTGTTTCAGATCTAGATTCATTTGAATTGATATGCTTATCTCTACCTATGTATCACATATTCCCTTTTATTTGGGCACATAATTTTTTATTAGATTCCAAGCATTGTGAAGTTTACCTAGTTGTGGACAAGAAAAGTTTTGTACCCTTACAAATACTCTTGGCCTTTGGGATGGTTAAACTATGTGGAAAGAGCTCGAACCTTCTGGCCACTGCTCTGAAGATTAAACAGGAAAAGAGGAGCACTTTTTCTGGAGCTAATGATTCCCCACTGTGAAGGCCAGACTCTTCCCCAAAGCCATGAGAGTCATTAGATTTTTCAGTCTGGGTAGGGTGGGAATGGGCTACATTCCTGGCCTTGCCTGAGCACTGGGTACTGTTAACTCAGTCATTTCCTAGGGTCTTCACTTAGTCTGACTGCAGAGCTTCTCAGAGGCACACTCTGATCAGTCCTCAGCTGAACACTCATAAGTGGTCCCCTTAGACCAACGACATCTCTCTCTGCTCTCTGACACTCTGTCCTTCAAGCTATAGTGCTTCAGTCTCCATGGACTCATAGATTGGCCTCTTCCATTCAGGAAGTCAGCAGGCCTCTCCTGTCCTGTGCAGTGTTTGGAAATTCCTCAAGGCAGGAAGAGCCAGGGTGACCATGAGGTACACTTGGGCATCCCTGTCTTTGGTTATAGGGACAGGAGGGAAAATAGATGTGCTTCATACATTCTAACAATTTTCTGATTGTCTGAGGCAGGAGCATAAACCCAGTGTCTAACTCCATCTTAGCTCCTGGAAATTTTGTCTTCAAAGTATCTGCCAGTTCCATTTCCCTTGGTGCCCTAGGCCCCCATGTCGCACTTCCTCCCTAACTTCAGCAGGGGCCCCCCACCTTCCTGTCAGGATACAACTCCTGCAGGTGCCAGCTGTGATCTCAGCCCTCAGCATAGTGTCGTGGCTGTGACACCCGGTCTCCATGTACAGAATAGATCTGCACCTGAGACGATGTCAAACTGGCTATGGGTCGAGCCTTTCATGGTGTGGGGGGCCTGTATGTACTTCCCCTTAGACATGACAACTGGGGGTACAATCAGGTGACTTGGGGCTGAGGTTCAGTTCCTCGCTCCTCCCCTCTTTCCTCCCTGAACTTCATTCTGCACAAGTTGACCAGTGGAGGGAGGAAAAGGCAGGAGAGGCTAGAGGCAGGACGTGATGGCCTGTGGCCCCCAGGCATGCCTGGGTGAGGGACAGGTTCTGGCTAGCTGAGCAGCTGAGGGACATGCATCAGGATCTGATGTGGCACAAGCTGACCATGTCATCCCAGGGTGAGTCTGATTTCCTGTCCCACCCCTTCAGTGAGGTCAGCTCTAAAGGAGGGGACTCATGTGGCCTGGTTCCCGGGGGCACACGCTGAAGCCCCGTGGGAATATGTGAGGACACAGAGTGGGCATGGGTGTTTTTATGTTACTGGGAACCCATGCGTTGTCACAAGGCTGCCCGGACAGAATGATGATTGGATCCTGGGGCCCCCCACCAAATCCCCTCTCATCTATTCCACAGCTGGATCTAGACTCTGCTGGCAAGGTCCCCCTTGGTCAGGGCAGCAGCAGATACTGTGCTCTATTAGCACCATGCTGCTGGGGGAGGGGACAGGAGCTCCCCCTCACCAGGCCAGGACCACAAAGTGGGCTGCTGGTGACATGTGGTGGGATCTTGTCATGCACAAGGCCCACTTGGGGCAGAGCACAGGCCATCACCTCTGAGTAGGCAAGGGTCTGAGGTCTCCCTACAGCATCCGAGTTTCCTCTGAGCTGCAAGCACAGGGGTAAAGCAGGGTGGAGGCTCTGCAGCATGCTGGGGGCCCCTGAGTGTCCACCATGGGCCTTCACTCACTGTTGCGTGGCCTTTCCTGCACCAGGTGCTGGACCTCCATGGGGACAACCCCAGACCAGTGGCGCCCAGTGACTCAAGCAGCCCCAGCCATGTCCCCACACCGTCCTCACCTGGATGCCCCCTAGGGCCTCTGGAGAGACCGGCCCCAGGGGCTCCTCGGCTGTCCTCTGGGAACCCTGACTGTCTGTTCTGAGCGCGGCATCTGCGAGAGAGGAGTGAGGCAAGGTCAGGGCAGATGACTGAGATGGCACGGCCTGGTTTTCTACACTGCAGTGAGTCTGAAGACTTAAGTCTGGGGTGGCACCAGAGGGACAAGAGCTGGACTCTGCAGCCCACTCACTCCCAGCTCTGCCACTGGGGCCCCAGACCAGCTCCCTCTCAACTCTCTGCATCTTCCTCTGTGCAATGGATGTGACCAGATCCTGCCCCAGGAGATCAAACTGGGCCGGCCTCAGTGGGGAGTGGTCCCCAGACAGTGGAGCCCTTTGTGGGTAGCCCCTGATTATCACCTTTCTGGACAGCAGGCTTTGGAATGACCTTAAGACAGAGGCAGAAGGGGGCACAGTCAGCTCTGAGCATGCTGCCAATGCCCAGGATTCACTCAAAGGCAGCTTCCCCTCAGCGTGGAACTACAGCGGCCAGCAGCCACAAGGCTCATGTTCCTGCTTCCTAAGCAAGAACCGGAGCTGCTGTTACTGACTCATGTTCTAGAAAGTCACTAATCAGGGTGGGCTTCATGTGTTTAATGTGTACTAAAAATCATAGTGGAGAAAATATTTCCATTTTCTCTGTAAAGGGTTTTCTACCACCTCTTCCTCATCCACTCTCTCTCTCTGTCTGTCTCTCCCACATTCTTTCTGCTTCCTTTCTATTTTCATGCTTTAGCAGGGTAATCTGGGAGAATCCACCATGATCACTGGATGCCCCCTGGCCTTCAGCCTTTCCAGTGCTCTGTCGGGGGTGCCCTGCGACACTGGCTCTCAACCTTTGCACAGTAACACGGAGCAGCCCTGGGTACTCCACCTACACACAGCAGGGGACCAGGATCCCCACAGCCAGCTCAGGTTTAATTGCCCTCAGACACACCATCCAAAGGTAGCCCAGGCCTCACTGCTTCCTCCCCGCCTGCCTTCCTTGATCTTCCAGTGCCTGCTGCAGTGACGGCCCTGCAATCGCCTCTCAAGCCAAACTGCCAGATCGAGAATACTTTCTGGCTCCTCTCAAAAAAGGTGTCAGTGAATGGAAGAGAACAAAATTCTAAAAGAAAAATTAGATGTGCAGGGAGGCATAACAGCACAGTCAGAGAAGCACATAAAGCTGCAGGTGCAGGGAGAGAATCTCATCCTGGCATGAGACATGATGGGAAAATGGCTAAGAGGACTTAGAGTCCCTCTCCTGAAGACAGAGGCCTGGGGGAAAATAAAGCCCCTGCATCTCAAGCTCCTGAATATGCCTGTGCCCTGCAAAATCTCCCAGAGAGCGTCTGCAGGTTTCTAGACTGTCTAACACTAAGAGCAGCACACTTTTGTAAATTAGTCTACTTTGCTGCTGTGAGAAAACACATAGGAAAATGCACACAGCTCAGCAAGTTCTTGCACCTGGCAACCTCAGAGGATATATAAAATGATACCACACAGAGCCTTTCCACCTTGCCCTGCCCGGTCAGTGTACCTATTTGGACCTTTACCATCAGTTTCACTCAGCAGAAGACTTTTCAATGAAAAATCAATCATATCAATATATTCTTACTATTAAATTCCACTTTATTTTTTAAAAGACATTTCCTTCATATTTTGTTTAATTTGAAGTACTACAAAAAGCCCAACCAAAAGAAGAGCAGACCCATACTTCATATATATTTCTTTTATGATTAGAGTGAAATCACTAAAGAATAAAAATCCTCAACAGGTGAATTAGACTTGCAATGAACTAATAATCCTGGTGACTTCACTGCTTGGCTGTCTGATGTCACAGTACAATTAACAACAGCAAGGACTCATTGCCTGGGCTGCACTGTCATGAGGTGCTGTGGTTTATATTAGGCAACTGCCACCCATCCCTGGAGGACGCTGCATGGCACAACTGTGCGAGGTGACGCTGTACCTCCCTGATGCCCCTGGGGTTTTGGAGGTTTAATTACAGTTAATGCTTATAACAGGCCCTGAGATCTCTGGATGTTATCCACTCTCCTAAGGAAAAGGCAGGCTGTGCTTTTCCATAACGTACAATAACCAAATGTGTGTCTCAGGCCGCAGCTCAAACTGGTACTTGATAACTTGTGCTACCTCCATAGCTCAGAAATCCTGAACTCACTGTTGATTCTAGGAGGAATACAGGCAGAATTTCCCAGTGCTTTCCCCACCAGTGAGACTGCTTATCTGAAGTGGGGTTACGCTGAAGCTAATGAGGCCATGTTCCAGCACATGTTCCTCCCAAGACTCAGCAGCTAACGTTGCATTCATAACTTTGCATTATTATCCTTAAAGAGCACCAGGATTAGACAGACATTATGTTCCATTAGACTTTGGATCTTCTTTACTCTTTAATAGAAATCATGCATTTAAAAATATTTAGGAATAATACAAATAACACTTTGAAGGGAATGTAAAATAATACACTGCGAAGGGTTTAGGGATAAATAATAACCTATAATCTTTTATAGTTAACATATTTTAAATACACATTAAAATTCAACAATATTTTTCTTTTATAAGATAAAGTGACCCTAAAATGGTAAAAAAAAATTTTAAGAAAGAAGGACAGAGAATAGGCCAAATTTTGTGCTGAATATTAAAAAGGATAAAGCCAAGGTGAAAGAGCGGGTTGTTGAAGCAAGAAAAGAACAAAATAAAATCCCACAATATAGCCAGCTGATTTTGAAATGTTGCTATGTGTTAATGGTGGTATTTCAGGTTAGTGAGAAAGAATAAATCTATAAGCAGTGGTGTTGGCTAGCCATTTGAGGAAAAAAATAAACTTCAGTTCCTAGTTCATACCAGAAATAAAAATCATTTGCAGATTTGGGTCACAAATTTACCTCCTTCCACAATTCTGGGGAAGATGGCCATAGTCACGTTCATCACCTGATGAGGGGTTCGTGGACAGAAGCAAAATTTTGCCAAATGGAAACTGTTTGCAAACCGAAGTGTTCATGAACCAAGGCAGTGTTCAGCCAAGTGCCGGCTAGGAGGGCCAACCTCAACCCACGCAAGTCAGAAATCACAGCCATCGCTGGGCATGGTGGCCCACACCTGTAATCCCAGAACTCTAGAGGCTGAGGCAGGAGGATCAGCACCAAATTCAAAAGCAGGCTAGCTACATAGCAATTTCAAGGTTAGCCTGAACTAAATAGTGAGATCCTGGGTCAAAAAAACAAAGCAGACAAAAACAACAGCCAAGAAAAAAATCCATTTACTCTTAACTAATCTCATCTCATGACCCAGTTCTGGCATCAACCCAGATTGTGAAATCAGCCTGGATATTTTCCTTCTCTCCAGCCTCCATCCCCCAGAGTAATACAGCAAGTTCCATTTGTGGTCCACTGCGTCTCCCAGGTCCATGCCGCAGTCCCTGCTCTGGATCTGTCCTTCCTCATCTCTGTCTGCAGCAGCCTTTGCAAATTCTTCCTGTGAGCCACAGGCTGCCCATGTGACATCCTCTGACCTAAAAGGTCCAGGCTCCCTCATCACGCAGGACGCTCGGAGCAGGATGGGATCCGCACCCCACATCCTCCCTATCCTGCCACTCCCAAGTTGCTGCTCCCCATGACTGAGCCTGCGCTTCCTTCTACAGCAATGGTCCTGAAGACTCCCTTGCTCCACGCGCTGGGTTTCTTCTGGTGGGAAAATCTGCCTACTTATTCACCTCAAAAGCTCCAGTTTGACACTGAAATTTTGACTCAGCAAGTTTCTCTTCTATGAAGTCAATGCTGATGTTCCCAAGACAGCTTAGGTGACAGTCTACCACGGTGCCAGCACAATGTTCTGTCCTTATGAAGAGCTACTGTGACCCTGTTGGGCATGTTCATTTGCCATGGAACGGTGTTAAATTCTCCATGTACTGGGCTAGGCTACTGGAAGTCTACTAAATGGGATACACTCAGAGTTTGCTGAATGACTGAATGCACAGCAAGAGGCTGATAATTAAGTCCATCATGATACAAAAACGCACGAGAGGGGAGTGAGGAGCGCTGTTTTCATGCTTTCAATGAAACTCCCCCACCTGGGCTGCACACAGCCTCCAGGCCCTGTAGAGTGATGAACGTGGGCTCAAGGCACTCATCACTCTCAGCTCGCTGACTTGAAATGAGACCACAGCAGCACCTCGGTCCATGAGCTTCATTCTTCCCAAGATTCTAGTCTCAAACTGAGTTGGATGAGAACCGAATCAAATTCAGTGGTTACGTCCAACGTTGACCTCACAGGAAAATTTGATTCAGTTCTCATCCAATTTGGTTTGTGACCAGAATCATGGAGAGATCTGAGTTTGTGAACAGAGGTGCCACGGTATAGGTTTTAGCCTTCTCCAAGAGATCGATACCATTCTCTCATTTCTGTTTTATCAACAATCTAGCCAGCACACCTCATTCCAAAGTCCGGCAGGGCCAGTTCACAACCAGCTGTGTCATCCAGGAATACAGCTATGAAAATCTTAAGTAAATCTAGCAAACAAAATCTAGCATGACATGAAAAGAACATGTCAAGGGTAATTTGGGATTAACAAACTATTTGACACACAACCATCAAATAAAGTAATTATCTCATTAACACAATAATAGAGGAGAATTATACGATCATTTCAGTAAATACAGAAAAAAAGTACTTTATCAAATTCGGTTCAATACTGAATATGGTGGTACACACCATAATCCCAGAACTCTGGGAGGCTAAGGCAAGAGGATCAACAAGTTCAAGCTTAGCTTGGGGAACTTAGCAATGTGGTGAGTGTGTCTCAAAATTAAAAAAAAAAAATTAAAGGGCTGGAGATGTGTAGTTCAGTGTGAAAGCCTTGGGTTCAATCCTTACTACTGAAAAAAAAAATCAAGTTAAAAGAAAAAAAGCATTCCTGACTTAAAACAAAATCTTGGCTAAGCAGAAATACAGAAATAATAAGTTATTCACAACGTCACCCTTGGTGAAATATTGGGAAGCTTTTTATTTAACACTGAGAACAATAAAATAATACCTGTGGATGCCACATCCACTTAAGCTATTAGCCAGTGCATAAAAAGAACACTAATTGTACAGTAGTACACTCTGATTTTTCTTCAGATCATAAAAATCTTTCACCTTTTACTAATTATAACATAAAACATAAAAAATACATGATTCAGAGAAAATACATAATAATCTACTGATAATCCTAAATAAATATATAAAGGTTGCTGGATATAAGGTCAATATACAAACAGCCTGTTGCATGTCTACATAGCAGCCACCAATAATTTAAAAACAAATATTTTTAAAAGACATTTCCAATAGTGTAAAAATATAAAATACCTAGGAATAAACCTAACAAGATGTACCCAATCTAAATTGGTCAAGGAAAAGTTTTTCTTTTTCTTTTTTTTTTTTTTTTTTTTTTGCGGTACCAGGGATCGAACTCACGTCCTCACACTTGCCAGGCAGGTGCTTATGCCGCTGAGCTAAATCCCCAGCCCCGGAAAAGTTTTTCTTTCCAACAAATGTTTGTATAACAAAATGAGAAAGAATGAAAATGAATTAAGCAATTAGAATACAAAGAACAAGCCAGGTGTGGTGGCACACATCTGCAATACTGTGGCGACAAACAGGGAGACATGAAGATGGCCTGTGGTGCAGGCAGCAGGAACTCGTCCCTGTTAATTTTCTGGTTGGGTGGATGTTTGAGGCTGCAGGTGTGACAGTCCCTCTGTGTAGGAATGGGTCACCGAACTGTCCAGAGGTATCCCACTGTGTTGTTAACTTACTCTCAAAAAAAGTACTTATGACTCTTCTTGTAAATTTAAAATTGTTTTGATATTTTTTTAAATAGAAAATGAAAGCCTTGCCCTAGAGCCCCCTCTGTGACTTGTCACCTTTGTCATGTTGACACATTACCTCCTCGTACTCGTCACAAAAAGTGTTTCTCAACTATCACACCTCAGTTCATTTTTGCTGTCTTTTTTCCACACAAAATCGTGCCTGCCTGTCTCTCTGCTGGTGTGTAACCTTCACAGGCTGCTCCTTATCTGCCCAGGGGATGATCATAAACTGAGCCATCTCCCTCTGCGGGGGAAGTTTTAGATTTTTAAATGTTCTGTTTTCTGCATTAGTAGTAAGTAAGCTTAGAGAAGACTCTGTATGTGTGTCTTTTTGCAGTACTGGGATTCTTCCTCACACTTTCTGTAGTGGAAGCCTCAGACTTTGAACATTCAATGGGTTCTTATAATCACCACTAAGCTCTGCTTGTGTCAGTCCTCTATCGAGCCATCAGAGCCTGGTCCTCTTATGCTGCTGCAGGACCCAGAACTAAGGAACCTGGCTGCAATGCAGATCTGTGACTTAGTAGGCTAAGAGAAGGAGGTCTTGGGTTTTACTGTGCAATTTGTTTTTAGAGAAGCCAAATACTTCCCCACGCTTATGAATAATAATTTTTTCATATAATTAGTTTTGTGATTTTCTTACTTGTTTCTTTATTCCAACACATGAAATGTACTTTTTTTTTTTCAGACAAGGTCTCTCTATGCAGCTTAGGCCACCCTTGAACCCACTATGCAGCCCAGGCTGGCCTTGAACTTAAAATGATCATCCTTCTACCTCAACCTTATAAAGGCCATCTATGACAAACCAAGAGCTAATATTATACTAAATGGACAAAAACTGAAAGCTTTTACTTTAAAATCAGGAACAAGACAAGGATGTCCACTATCACCACTCCTTTTCAATATAGTTTTGGAAACACTACCCAGGGCAATCAGACAAGAGAGAGAAATAAAAGGAATAAAGATAGGAAAGGAAGAAGTTAAATTATCACTATTTGCAGATGACATGATACTCTATATAGAAGACCCCCAAAAACTCCATTAAAAGACTACTAGAGGACTAGAGCTGGGGATTTAGCTCAGTGGCCTAAGCGTCTGCCTGGCAAGTGCGAGGTCGTGAGTTCGATCCCCGGTAGCAAAAAAAAAAAAAAAGACTACTAGAGGTAATAAACAAATTCAGCAGTGTAGCTGGCTATAAAGTCAGTGCTCAAAAATCAATAGAATTCCCGTACACAAACAAGAAACTCACTGAGAGAGAAATAATGGAAATAACACTCTTCACAATAACATCTAAAAAAATGAAATACTTACGAATCGACCTAAGAATGTGAAAGACCTATATGCTGAAAATTATACTATTCTAAAAAAGGAGATTGAAGAGGATATTAGAAAATGGAAGGATATTCCTTGCTTTTGGCTAGGAAGAATGAACATTGTGAAAATGGCTATACTCCCAAAACTGTTACACAGATTTAACACAATCCCAATCAAAATACCTTTGACATACGTCACAGATCTAGAGAAAACACTCCTAAAATTCATTTGGAAACACAAGAAACCTAGAATAGCAAAGGCAACTCTGGACAATAAAGGCAAGGCAAGAGGCATCTCAATTTCTGACTTGAAACTGTACTACAAAGCCACAGTGATAAAATCAGCATGGTACTGGCAAAGAAATAGACCTAAGGACCAATGGAACAGATTAGAAGATGCAAGTATAAATACAAAGACACCGAGCCACCTGATATTTGACAAAGGGGCTAAACATGTTCACTAGAAGAAGGATAGCCTCATTAATAAATGGTGTTGGAAAAACTGGCTCTCCACATGCAGAAGACTGAAACTAGATCCATGCCTATCACCATGCACAAAACTAAAGTCTAAATGGATCAAAGACCTAAACATTAAAACAGAAACACTAAATCTACTGGAAGATAAGGTAGGTAGAAGTCTTGGAGACATAGGGGTAGGCAGAGAATTCATGAACAAAATGCAAACTGCACAGGAAACACTTCAGAGAATCAACAACTGGGATCTCATATTATTGAAAAGTTTCTGCACTTCAAAAGAAATCTCCAACAGAGTGAAAAGAAAACCCACAGAATGGGAAAGAATTTTAGCCAGCAACCACTCAGACAAAGGACTTATATCAAGAACATATAAAGAATTGAAAAACATTAAGCCCCTCAAATTCAAAGACCTTCTCCAAAAATAGGCAGCTGAGATGAACACACAGTTCTCAGATGAAGATATACAAATGGCAAACAAATACATGAAGAAATGCTCACCATCACTGGTCATTCGAGAAACGCACATTAAAACAACACTGAGATTTTATCTCACTCCGGAAAGAATAGCTGCCATCAAGAAATCAACTGATAACAAATGTTGGCGAGGCTGTGGGGAAAGGGGAACACTGCTCCACTGTTGGTGGGAGTGTAGACTGGTGCAACTACTATGGAAATCAGTATGGAGAATTCTCAGAAGACTAGAAGTGGAAGCTCCATTCAACCCAGCTATTCCCCTCCTGGGTATTTTCCCAGAAAAACTGAAAAGGTCATATCACAGTGATATATGTGCACCCATGTTTATAACAGCACAATTTGTAATAGCTAAATCTTGGAAACAACCATGACGCCCATCAACTGCAGAGTGGATGAAAAAGATATGGTATCTTTATACAATGGAGTATTACTCAGCTTTGAAGAAGGATGATCTTGAGGCCTTCATAGGTAAATGGAGACAACTTGAGATTATCCTCATTAGTGAAATAAATAAGAATAATATTTATAAATACCGCATTGTGTCTCTAGTGTAAAAAGTAATAAGAAATGTGGGAGTAATAAAACCCAAAATGTGTAATTGCTACTGTAAAAAAGAGAGGAAAAGAAAGTGCCCTAAATGATATAACTGCATGTACGTTTAAGTGTGTAAAATGAATGACCATATTACTGTTTTTGTTAGATCATGGAGCAGAACTGTTAACAGTCTCATTGTTTGCATGTGTACTTTGTATGTTTTAATTTTGTAACTTGAACAACTACTTCCAAGATGACAGTATGTAAGTTATCAAGTAATGATTTCTTAGTGTTTTTTTGTTCTTTTCTTTTTTTCCTTGGAATTCTGTACTGTTGTTACCCTTTTTTCTGTTTTGTTTTTTTTTTCTTTAAATAAAATTTTAAAAGATCCTCCTGCCTCAGCCTCCCAACTGTTTCAATTACAAGTTATGCCACTATGCCCAGCTCAATATATTTCATGTAGATTTAAATCAGTACTCAATAAAAAAAAAGATGGAGTATTTTTCCATATGGAGTTGGATACACATATACACATAGTATGCATCTCCCTAACCGCATACTAATGCATTTTGTTAATGTTGGGGATTGAATCCAGGACCACATACATGCTAAACACACATTCTACCACTGATCTACATCCCCAGCAATGCTAATCGCTTTTTAAATCTTCATATATTAAGTGATATTACTGAAGAAAAATCAAATTTTCTAACCATATTCAAAAAGACTTGAGTCTAGGCACAACCTTGAGGGAAGATGGGTAAGTGTCAAGATGCTGCCATAGCGTGTGCCCAGGACTGTGCTGGGCCAGCTCTTAGGATGCCATGAACACAGGCAAAAGGCAGTGGGGAGGAGACTTTCGGCCTAGAAGCAAAATCACTGGCTTCAAGTTGGGCATCAGAATTAACACATTTTCCTTTGTTTATGGCCTGCCATGTGCAAAGACTGTGATTTTTAGTAATTGCTTCCTTAGTTGCTTTGCTCAGATTAAATTTGGTCCATGATATTTTAAGTCGTCAAAAATCCTTTGTAAACAGACAGAACTCACAGTGACCCCATGCTATGGGGTCAGCCCCTGACAGCCAATATAATCAAGGGGGAATTCAGAGTATACCTGTCAAGCAATTGATTTTCAAGAGAAAAGTCAGCAGGATCAAACAGCCAGTTGGGATGAAAATCCCTCAAATCACCCCTACCACCACGTTTTCTAGCAACCAACTCCTGCCTCCATATAGTGTAATAGCCAAATTACTATAATTATCCTACAATAGAAGTGGCATATCAACATTATTTTAAACATGGATTTTTCTGCATAATCTCTCATTATTATCATTCAGCCTTCCATTTGGAAATGGAAAACAACAACAAACTGTGATCTACGCTAGAAGAAGGAGGTCACCAGAGAGAATAAAAGGGTTATTTACATGTGAATATACTGAGATGTGTTTTACAGTCAAATACACTCTTGAAATTCATTAAATGCCTTCTCCCCTGCTTCATAAATATGGGCAAAAAGAGACATCACCTACTGAGAAAATAATCTCAGCACATAATGATCATAACAAATATAAATAAAGCCACTTTTCTTTCAAAGACCTCCAGGCCCCATATCAAAATGCATTTGTATCTGCGCCATTGTATAATGGATCCCACCGCTGGGGAGCAAGGCTGAGTCGCATCTCGGCTGCTCCCGTGCTGGAGAGAAGAGTCAGGACGCATGCTCCAGTCATCTTGCTCGCTGCAAAATAATAGATTCTGAAGTGGGTGTCATTTGTTGCTGCTGTTGTTTTTGAAGACACTGGAAAGGGCTTTAGAAAGCAGCATTGGAATGAAGATGGGAAATGGGCAGCAGGTTTTGTTAAATAAGCAAAAAGCCCACCTACACCTGCAGGGCTCTCGGCAGGTCCTCGGCTGCCTGCTCTGGGAGTCAGGTGTGGCTCACCTTCTTCCTCCTGGATTTCAAGGCCAAGGACTTGGCCTGAGAACCTCTGCAGGAGTCTAGGTGTTGGCCTTAAAGAGACCCAGCTCCTTTCGGATTTGGTCTGGATTTCTCTCTACTCGTTTTAGCAACATCCCTTGATAAAATCCCTGAAACACACAACAGTTAATTCTAGGAAACAAAAGTTGGTAAGAGTAGAAAGCTTTGGAAGAAGGCAATTTTGTTACCTTCATGTGCTAAAGACAGTTAGTGGTTTGAAAAAAAATTCAAATTGTAAAAAGTGCAAGTTGGTATATTGGGTTTTGTGTCATTAAATAAACAACAGTTTGCTGCCATCATCTGTATTACTGTCACAGCCTTGCAGCCTTGGCCAAGTGACACCAAAAAACAATGCTACTGGATCCCAGGCAAGAGGAAGAATAAGAGGCTAACGCCCAAATCACAAAGACAAAAGTGGCACATGTGGTGGCCTTTGCAGGGAAATAACACCTGGTGACCACTCCCTGTGATATGGGAAGGGACCCAGGATTCACCCCGCCTGCTGGGAAGGGGGTGGCCAGGGGACTGAATGCCAAGCAGCACAGCTCCTTTCCTAGGGAGCAACGGGGCAGGAGGGGGTCTCTGTGGGGACAGAAGGCTGGATGGGTGCCCCTTCCATCTAGGCAGGCAGGGGAAGGAATTGTATGGAAGGAAGTGAATATCAAGCAGCCCCTATCTGGACATACACCACCCAAACGGTCCGGAAGGAAGAGGGGTGACACATGGAGCCTCTCACGCACATGGGCTGAAATGTGTCTCTGCCTGCCCGTTATGGTTTGTGTCTAGATGTCCCCCCAAAACTTCATGTGGTCATGGAGGTGGGGGGGAGGCTTTGCAGAGGTGGCTGAATCTTTTCATAGGTGTGTGGTGCTAAGATTAAGGGTATGATGCTGGGATAAAGGGTGTGTGATTACTAAATGTTACCTATTAAAAACTGGTAGTCAATTTAACACCAGCTGAATTAAATCGGTATGGTGCTGAGTATAGATAGTCCACCTGGGGAAAGTTGCCAGCACAACAGGAGATGAGGAGAGGAACAGAGGCATTATGGATCCTCCCAAGTGTTTGGAGCCATCGGTTCTCCTGGAGGAGCTTGTCCCCTGTGTTCCCCAATATGAATTCCACCATTCTTTTCGGAGGAGGTTGGGACCTTGTCACTGAGAATGGCTGCGGTTCACTTTGGAGGAGCTTTGGTCCTTACGCTGAGCATCACTTCCTGGCTCCGGAGGGGAAGGTGTGTGCTGTTCAATCTCCAGGAGAAGCTTGTCGTGATGGCTTACTGATATGAATTCAACTGTTCTCATTGTCCGAGGAGGTCAGGATTTCATTGTCATTGAGGTACTTCTCAGGGGAGCCCTGGTCCTTATTTTGAGTATCACTTCTTGGCTCCAGTGCACAACCTTCAACCTACTGGCACAGATCCTTCACCCTGCTGGCAGACTTTCTAACTTCCACCACTGACGTTTGGGCCTTCCCAGTGCATATCTGTAAAACAGACCTGCATGAGTCATTGTTGTGGGCTTTAGAAATCGAGCTGGAGTCATGGGAGTCACTGTCATGGGCTCTAGGTCTTCAGCCGGACTGATGCAGGACATTGCTATGGGATCTAGGCCTTCAGCAGGATTTTCTAGGTCTTTAGTTTTGTGGACAGATTTCCTGAACTTTCTTGTATTTAACTCTGGGTGACCATCACAAAATAATACTACACATTCTGTGTCCTGTACGTAATTGTTCTCCTTGCAACCTCTGACTATAACACTAAATTAGTCCATTGACTGGTCTGGCACAGTTCTGGGTATGGACAATGGGAAAGCCCATTCTGCATGTGAGTGCTGCCTGCCCTGATGGTGTATAGCCTGCATAGAAGATAAGGGACAGAAAGAGGCCTGCTGTCATGGCCAGTTGTTTCTTTGCTACTTTCTTTACTTTGCTGCCTTCTGCCCACCATGAACTGTTTCTCTTCTGTGATGTCACCCTGCATTGGAGCCAGCCAATTATGGACTAAAAGCTCTACAAGCTTTTTCTCCTTTAATTAACTTTGGGTGTCAAGTATTTTGTCTCAATGATGAGAAAGTAACTAAGACACTGTCCCACCTCCAAATTCATAAGCTGAATTTTAACCCCTGGGAATTTCAATTGTGTCTGTTTGGGGATACGTGTAATCAGGTTAAAATGAAGTCACCAGGGTGGGCCCTGATCCAGTATGTCTATTATCCTTCTATCATAGGAGTTGGCATTTAGCCAGGGACAGGTAGAAAGAAGCCAGGTGCTATGGTTGATACACTGCGTCGACTTGAAAAGTTTAGAGTTTCACTAAGAGACTCAGCAGGAAGCCAGGATCCTTACTTTGTAAACATTCTCATCCTGTGCAAGAGGAGGACACAGAGATTTTGTGAATGCTATACCACCCTTGGAGCATGGGTGGCCTGTCTACAATATAAGGGAGAAAAAGAGACTGGCTCTTCCCTGCTTTGCTTTTGCTGCTATGCTGTCTTCTGCCACTTTGAGGTGTTGTTGCTCTAGTGCCATGTCACCCTCCCTTGGAGCCAACTGATTACAGACTAAAACTTCCACAAACTGTGAGCTACATAAACCTTTCCTTCCTTCATTTTGGGTGTCAGGTGTTTTGTCTCAGCAACAATAGAAAAGGAAGCAAGACATCAGGTGAAGACAGAGGGAGAAGGTGGCTCTGTGCTGCCTGGGGAGAGGTCTGCAGAAATCAACCTTGCAACTCTTGATCTCAGACTTCTAGCCCCGCAAAAAGGAGACAATAAACTCCTGTCACCCAAGTCTCCTTGTCCACAGCACTTTGCTACAGCAGCTCTAGCAAATAAATACAGAATCCTAGTGGATCACTAGTTATGTAATGACAGAACATACGGGGTGCTAAGATTAATGCTCTAGATACATAATGCAAACATATGGTTAGGAATACTGCTGTGCTCTGCAGATCACTGCTTCATTCACATCTGGAATCCATGTTAACAGAATAATAAAGTGAAATAGGAAGGAATCAGGACTATGAAGCAAACTATAAGAAGAGAGACTAATAGAAGCTAAAAGGCTCAGGAGTATTTAACACAGATAAGGCTGAATTTAGCTATGGTTTTCCAGTGCTGGCATAGGCAGCTGTTTCCTAGTCTGACATGGGAGAGACCGGAGGCAAGAAGCATTTGTAAGCTGAATGAAAAGAAACTAAATAAGACATAAAGCAACATTTCCTGACAGCAGGAATAATTTTTTAAAAATAATTTTAAAGTCAGCATTGCTGTTTTACATGGAGATGTTATGAAAATTACTATTTTGAAGGACCTTTAATGTACAATAAGTAATACTTCGCCTGGATGGCATGGCTACAAGAGCTACACTAATTATCCTTTTGAAAGCCCGCAATTCTGTTACACAAAATTAAATTTCTCCCTACCAAGGAGCACATCAAGTTCTTCAGAGATTTTGTAAGGTGGGCCCCAGGTGCGTAATAAGACTTACAAGCTCCAACTTCACAGGGGTCTTCTAAAACAGATTTGTGCTACCCAGAACACGCCAGCTTACATGAGGAACAAAAGTTTGGGGGCTTTTTTTTTTGGCTTGTTTTTATTTTTTATTTTAACTATTAAACATGATGATGCCAGTACAGCTGCGGAAACACAGGCTGTGCCCTATTTTGCCTTATGCATCATCAAGAAAATTGCCAGCTCAATTCTGATTCCAAAATCTTTATTGTGATGAGGCAGCTAACAAAAGACACAGCTTGATTTGCAGACGACACCCAGGGCTGGCAGTGAGGCCAACTGGAGAAACATACTATTTTGAGCCATTTTATTGTCACTGGAGGAGGATATTCATTAACTGCCAGGCATATGGAACATCTTGATGTGGCTCAGCACATTTTTGGAGACTCAACATTTAAGGGGTTTTATACCTCAGTACAGTCTCCCACACAAGCAGAAAGCCGTTTTTTTCCCCAGCACATTTTCCTAATTCTTTGTGAATTCTTCAAACATTCCAGAAACTCGTGACTTCTAAAGGAAGTTCTCCTCTAAATAAAAAAATACATTTTTACTAGTTTTTCAATATCTTGGACAAAATCTGGATCTTTAAAACTTGTTCCCACTAGTTAAAGCATAGACTCAAGGTTCAGTACCTAAAAAACCAAAATTTATAAATGTGTAATGTTACATATGCAAAATGAGTGGATTGTGTCATTCAGGTAAAATTAAATGTGCATCAAATTATATTAAACTTTAAACATTAATTAAACTTTTTAGAGTCGATGGGAATGCATAAGACTGAAATGTTGGACAATAAGGTAATTATAAAGGGCATAAAGAACCAGAGGAGGTAAGCTACTGTATCAGCTAAAGACCATTAAAGCTTGACATCATTCTACTTGGAAGGGTTGAGGTTGCTGTGAATTTGTAAAAGACAGACTTCGAGCCAAAGATCTGGCAACAAGCAGTGTATCTGGGAGATGATCCCAGGAAGCACCAGGAAGAGAGTGAGAAACAGAGAAAGGAAGCCAACCAACAAAATACACCTTGCGTGGGCAACTGGAACTCAAACTCAAACTTCTACCTCAGAGCCTAAGCACCTGAGGGGTGAGGAAGCTGGGGTATTTATACTCTAACTCCAATCTGTATAGTATAAAGAAAATAAAATGCTTCTGCGGCTGGTAGGGCAGCAGAATGCTCATCTGGGTTCCCTAACAAAGCCTTTGAGTCAAAGATTCAAGTATAACTATCTATTTGGAATTGACAGATGAAAGACCAGTAGGCGAGCAGGGCCTGACTGAGGGGGCAAGTCTGCTCCCAGAGTGTGAACTTCCTGCTCGTCTTTCATATTGGGCAGAGTGGCCTCCAGGTCCTCGGTAAGCCCTCATTCAGAGACAGTGGTGAAGACTCTGGCAGGAGGAGGTTATCCAGCACACACACACACACACACACACACACACACACACACACACATGAATGCATCTCTGATAAATCACTGAAGTGACTGTTCACTAAACGACCAATGTGAACAAACCGACCATGCATCCAGGCAGCAAACCCATCATGGGAGGTTTCGGTTAAAGCCGTCCAAGACAAAGCTGGCCATGAGCTGGGCTGCAGCTCAGTGGCAGAACGCTTGGCTGCCTGACATGCATGAGACAGAGGCAGAGAGAGGGGGTCTGGGTCCTGGGTTAGCCCCTGAGGAGGTTTAGACCCTTGGATGAGCAGAGGCAGGGATACAATGGCAAGAACGTCACCTGTCTCAAGTTACAAGGGTAAAATGAGATCCTGTGTGCTGAAAATCTCTTGAAATGGAAAAAGTGCTAAGCAAAAACACAAGGCATGAGGCACAACAAGAAGCACTCCTTTGAAATACAAATTTTAGTTCATATTTTAGAGAAATTATATTTCCTGTAACTTGAGACTTTCATGAGAAAAACTGTAACAGTAGATCACAGCACTTTAGAATTTTCTCCAGAGCCTCATTCTTTGCTATGATGATGGGAAGAGGGCAGAAAAAATGGGCTGATGACCCTTAGTTATAACCAAGATTGTGACTGCTAAAGATGGTGGGCCACCCCTGCCTCGCTCCAAAGTCTGCAAGAGTGGCTTCCCGTGGAAATTTCATAAAGAATCCTCTTTGTGTCAGACAGCATAAAGCTGATTTTCACAAATAAACAAAAGCGGTGTGGAAATAAAAACAAATAAAAATACGTCAACCTGGATTCAAGATGGCAAATACATTTGTTTCAAATAAAAATTAAAGTGAAGAAGATAAGGACATCTTCCTATTTCCTTCACGGTGTCCTACAGCAGCTGATTTTAAGTAAAAATACTGAACAAGGTAAAGAGAAAAGTTTCTCGAGTTCGTGTGGGTTTTGCTGGTCTTAAATCCAGGGTTCTGTTGCAATACTGGACTCTTTTCCCAGCTTCTCATATAGCTTCTAAGGTAGGAATTTCCCATTTACTCTGTGTAGTGAACACTTGGAAACACACTGGAAGAGACGACAGCTTTTATGACTGTTTCTAAGAACAGGAGCATGGGGGACTCAGTCTGTGTGTGGTTCTCACCTAAGGACATCACCATGATGATGCCGTGCAACCCACTCAGCAATTCTGTGAGTTGATGCTGCGTTTATAGCACTTTACACTAGGAATACTGAGCCATCACAGTGCTACCCTGTGCCACCTCTGGAGAGGAACACAAATGTCGGAAAATGACAGGGGCGCTCATGGCTGTCTCAAGGTGAAAGTTTCTTCATCTTCGCTGAATAGTAGAGAGTAGTAGCAGCCTTCAGTGTGGAAAAGCAATGAGCCCAAGTGTCTCTTAGGAGGAAGTGTGTTGATGTCCATATAAGGGAAGTGAGTGTCCATCCACGGCTTCCCACGTCCTCTGTGTGTGTACAGTTGAACAAAGCTGTGCACCCTGGGCTTGGCTGTCCCTTCAGGGGACACAGTCAGCCAAATCACCACCCACTCTTGTCTAGACTGACATGCCTTTTGCCATCAGCCAGCATAGTCCTCTTCCTATTTTTGAACAGTCTTGATGCAATCTTTCAGACAGGAGTAAGCTGAGCTTCTCCCCAGAGAGACTCAGGGAGTGAATGGCCAATCACAAGGTCAGAACGGCACTCCACAGTCACTGAGTACTAACTCACCGAGGCGTGTGAGAAGCACTCCACACGCCGCATCCTGGCGAGGCTTCACGATTGTACTGCGGGGAGGTATTATCGCTACCCCCATTTCACAATGAAGAACCCAGGTTTACAGGAGCAGAGGAACAGACCCAAGGTTGCCTGCCAGCCCACACCTGTCTGTTGAAGACCCCCAACACTGAGATGCGGAGACATCGCGCATGTGATGAGCTCTCATCCCCTTTCACCTAAGAATCCTAACACAGACAATAGTTCTAGATTGACGTTGCCATTCCTATAGGTATAAATAAGCTAAGGGAATTAAGACTGTGGCTTTGTGTACTCGTGCACACCCTGACGTGCTCACCCTAACAGGGAGCACTCAGAATCGGGAGAGCCTCGCAGCAAGGCCAACGTGTCTGGCCACACTGGTCACTTCTGTGCACTGTCAGAGCCCACAGGCATAGGTGGCATTGCCCCTGGGAATTGGTCCTTGAGGGAATTTGGAGGCAGAGACAGAAGATGCCCTGTCTGGCTCCATCCCACAGCCAAGAGCACTGTGTACATAAGGCGTGGACTTACTCCCCAAGGGGTCCCTAGGCAGCCACCATACCTGCGCTTCTGGGTTCTTTGGGGGGCTCCAGGATGTCTTCGGGATGTGGGACGCAGAATCCGTGGAAAGGCCCCAGGTCGAAGCACTCGTGCAGCAGCAGCAGATTCACTCTGGAGCACACACTCATGAAGCCGACGGCCACGCCTTCCACCTGAGACACCCAGAAGCCTGGTTACTGCAGCAGATGGGACCTCGCTGTGACACTGCCACACAGCCTCCTGGGAGAAGGGGTTGGCATGCAGCACCAGGAGTGCCATGGGCAATGTCCTCAGACACGTCCAGGTTACCCTGGGGCCACCCCAAAGGTGGGCAAGGAACTCAGGGATACCATCTGAGAGTTCTTGAGGAGATGCAGTTGCAACTTAATACCTGCCCTTGCCCTTAACCAGAGCTCTGCCTGACCAAAATCACCTGCCTCCTGGGGTCTTTCTCCTGCTATCCCACCAGAGACCCAGACCTCCTGTGCCTTCCCCTCTACCACACACTCTTCCAACAGCCCCAGGATCAGAGGTCTTTGATGACACATCCACAGCTGAGAGGGAAGCTGAACAACTGGGTGATATGAACCTGTTATTGGTTCTAAAATGTTACAAATTAACAAAAGATCCTAATTCTACCACATTCTGTACTGACAGATGACTGTGACTGAAATTTCTTATTATGCCCTTTCGATAATTTTGTGTGTCCTATCTTTCTTGCAAGGAGAGTATTTAAAATTTAAAAAGAGAAAAAATGTACTGTCCTTTACATTTCACACCCAAAATTCCTACTGATTATGAAGTGGGATTTAAGCAAATTCTAGTTGGCTGATTACCCTATGACTTTTTTTATTTGGTACACGGTGTTTACACTCATCTTGAGAAGTAGGCTCACGTACTTAACAAATCTTGATTCTTTCTACTCCGCTTCCCCCTCCCTCTCCAATTCTAAGTCCCCATTCTCCAGTTTCATCATTATTATAATTTGGTTCATGTTTGCACCATAGGAAGACCACACTGCTTGTGGGTCACTGGTACGTTTCCACGACCACCTTAAACCATCTGATGTACCCCCTCACCCCTCTCCCTACCCAGGCTCTTGGTCTTCTTCGCATAACCAAGAGATCTGTCTCCCTCTTTCCTGTTATCAGTCTTTTACTTTGGCTGTTCTTACAGAAACCAGTAGAAACTGTGTCCCACCCTTCAAGTATTCAGGCTTCATTTCTTGAGGGATCATCCTATTCGGACAACACAACTCCATAATCACAGATTTCCTGCCCTGAGGGATATAGCATCTTTTCGTAAGTGCCTAAAGCAAGTAGCCAATGCTTTAATATCCTGAACTAGAAAATCAACCCATATGAACGTTTAATCTTTTAGATGACAAAGAAAAGAATTTAGATAGTAAATGACATATTCTCTTCTTCCATAAAAAGCCATTTGTTCTCAAGCGTGGGTTTGAAAAATAAATGTGAGGTGCTCCAAGAGGAATTTTTTAAAAATTAATTTTTCCATGTATATTCTTTTCTTCGCAGTAACCCCCCAAAAATGATACTTGCTGTAAAAGCCAGATTTACACAGCTGTTTTGTAAAGCCATTGACACTTTAATGAAAGTCCAAAATAAACATTTTAATTTTTTCCCCAAATAACAAGTGATTGTTTGTCTTGTTTGCACTGGTGAACAAAGGCTGTGTCGCTGCAGTTGTCTGGCTTCTCTGTAATTTTAGGCCCAAGACTCAGCAGACGCTGATTAACCGATCCATCTACCATATGTGCAGAAGGAGACGGCCAGCCTCGGTCCCGGCAGGGAAAATTGGCATCCACCTTGGTTCACATGGAGATGTCCTGCTAATCCACAGCCACACTGGCGCAGGGACACGTCCATGGCCGGCAATACCTTTTGCCGGCCTCACGGCGAGCTGTGTGTGCATGATAAGAATGTATTATTTATAAGACCGCTGTTAGTAATGAGCTATTACACTAATGGCTCATTGTGTTTGGAATTTGATTTCAAATGGCATGGATCACACATTCTGATGAAAATGAGAGAAACATGTTTTGCCATTAGGAACAAAGATTTAGTGTTTTCCAATTCTGCAACCTGTTATAGTCACGTCACTCACGCGGCGTTGGAATAATTCACCCAAGTTCACTCTCAGGGACAAAGACAGAGCAGGGGCGTGTGGTGAGCCCCCTCGTGTAGGGTTTCTCTCAAATCACTGTTGTGAGACATGCTGTTTTCACATAGGCAAAAGTATCCAAATGTATCTTCATGTCACCTGTGTTTTCCAGACAGCTGAAGGGATGTACAGACTTTCTTGCTCACACCATGAGAAGGCGCCAATTGCTGGCTGTTTCCTGTCCAAGCATCCTTGGTTATCTCACACTGGAGGACTATACTTCCCATTCTGCTCTTGCTGGTCCTGTGGGGTTCTACACAGTTCACATGGCTGGGAGACTGTGTGTGTGCAGCCTTGTCTTTACAGACATGTGCACTTTACTACTTATATTTCCATGCCCCCTCAAAAAAAAAAAAAACTGACAGCAGCCACTGATCCCTTGTAGGTGACAAGAGTCCACAATGGGGGTTTTGTCCTCTTTGTGGCCACTGCTGGCTGTGATCCTGTCCTCCCGATGCCAAGCACATGCTGACCTGGCAGGCTCTCTGCCGCCTGCAGGTCAGCGGTGCTTACTCGGACCACGGCTGCCCATGCCTTGGATGGTGCCAAAGCAGACATTCTGCCCATCTGTCTCTAGGAGCCACCCTTGGCCTCCCACTGCCCAACCCTAAAATCCCTGCCTGGAGTAAACACCAGATGTCAAGGTAAGCCACAATACAGTCAGAGTGAGATCCTGCAGCAAGGTCCTCCCAAGTAGCTACCCTGCCAGAGTCCTTGCAACCAAGACCCTTGCTTTAGACATTGGTCACCCACTTGGCTCAGAGGTTCACAAGTGCGACCCATTGGGCCGTGGGCTGGTTAGGCAACACAGACACAGGGGTGCTTTGTTCTGTCCTCTCTGCCCGGGGTGTCTGATTGAAAGCACAGTGCACCAGAAAATACAGGAGCAGCATTCAAGGGAAAAGCCCGGATGTGCAGCACTTGCCAGTTCCTACTTTACCAACACGCTCATCACAGCCAGCCCCGAGCTCCCATGTGACGTTGCTGAACATGGAGCTGGGAAAAGATGTGCACCGGCACATGCTTAAATATTAGGGCCATGACACAGAGGCTGCACGAAAGGACTCAAGAACACCAACAAGAGTAAAACAACTGCGAGTGATAAACTGCTAGCATCTGATAGCTTTTCAAATGTAATTTATTACACTGTAAGGTTATCTAAGGTTTTAATAATGGCTGTGTTTAACAAGCAGCTTACAAAGTTCCTGAGAATTTAACCTCCACTCCATGGAGCCGGAGTGAGCTGGACTCAGCACTTGCACTTGGCCCTGAGGGACAGGGTCCTGGCAGGGCTGGAGCAGCATTGACCTTGACCTTGCAGGGGCTTCTGGCATTAGAGAGGGCTGGATTCAGATTAAAGACCCTCCTCCCAGTCTGGGGTCTTGTCCCATCCCTGTCCTAACCTACAGCCTCTGACACTGAGGTGGCCCAGCCTTCAGCAGACTTTGGGCTGGACTCCCTCTGCCTCCTAAGAGAAGGCGAAGGAGTCCCGCTGAGCTGGGCCTGCAGACTCTGGCCTGAGGTGCTGTTCCGACTGGACATATGCTAGAGATGTGAAGGAAACAGCAAGAGAGAGAAAGGATGAGGCAGAGGGGTCAGGGCAGCCCCACTAAGCATGCGCACAGGTGGCCTGGGGAAATCAGTATCCTGTAGCCAGGGAACGAAAGCCTAGCCTGGAGAGCCAAGGTGAATAAGAGCCTGCACTGGGGTCCACATGGCCCAGTCCCAGGAGCTCTGTCCAGCTATCAGACCTGGCTTTTCAGAACTGTCACTTTCTGACCTCCCCTCCCCTCTGGCCTGGAACTAACAGCTGAATGAGAACACATGAAAACGAGTCTCTATGTTTAGGCAAAAACCTAAACATGAAAAGATAAACATTCTAAGAATAAAACGAAAACTCTCTCCATGTACTTATCTACGAGTCTCATGTTCATAGCCAGTCCTCATCTTCATCGACCAGTGCCCCATTGGTCTGGATTCACCTTGCCCCTCACCGGATGTGTTCTCATTGCATGGAGCCGAGCAGCTCGCCACCTGTACTACACCTGGGATCACTGGGGAGCCCTGAAAATGTTTCTGGCTGCACAGGTGCACACTGGCCTGCACCTGTCTTCCCAGACACAAGGCGGGGGGGGCTGAGGCAGGAGGATTGCTGAGCCAGGCTGAAACAGCCTGGGCTACACAGTGAGACCCTGTCTCCATATATAAATAACTATATATTTTTAAAACAATCCTGATTATGCCTCACCCCGAACAGTTGATTTAGTTGGCTGGACCACAATCTGTGGTTTTTCTGCCTGGCTTCTTTCCCTTAGTGTCACATTGTCAATGCTCGAACGTGCTAGAGCATGTGTCCTGTCCTCGGCCCTTTTATGCCTAGGCATCTCCCACTGAAGGGATAGCCCATGAGCTTTTGCCGCACTGTCCTTCAATCAGTGGACCTTTGAGCTGGTTCCATTTTTTGGACATTATGAATAACGTTGCTGTACAAGTCTTTGTGCAGAAATGTGTTTTCAGTTGTTGGTGCAAAAGGGTTTGGTTGAAAGTGAACTCTACGTTCAAATTTTGGTGGAAATGCCAGACTATTTCCTGAAATGGCTATGCCATTGTATCATCCCACCAACTAAAGACAAAGGTTCCAATCCCTCCACATCCTTGCCAATGCTTACCTATTGTCTTTTTCCTTAAAATCGCTCTAGTGAACATAAAGTGGGAGCTCACTGTGGCTTTCATTTGCATTTCTGCGATGATCAATGATCTTGACATCTTAAGATAATCAATGGCACTTCTTCATGTGCTTAGTGATGATTTATCTTCTTTTAGAGAAATATTTCTTCAAATTTTTCCATATATTTTATTCAGATTACTCATCTTGTTATTGTCATAGGAGTCCTCTGTGTGTCCTAGACCCAAGGTCTTCAGCATGGGGATGTCTCAAAGCCTCCCAGGTGATTCTCATGTGCTCCAAGTCTCAGGATCCCTGATGAATGAGGAAACCTCACATTGTGTACGTTGTTCAATCTCCAGTACAGAAGGAAGGAGATGGGAAGGGGGGAGGGAGGGAAGTGAAAGAGAGGAAGGGAGAAAGGAGGAAAGGAGGGAGAGGGAAAACATGAGAACAGAAAAGAGAAGAGAGGTCTCATTCCGCACAGCTCTCAAATTTTAACTGCTGACCAGTCACTACCTACTCCATAATGATTCTGAGGGCCCAAAAGTCACAACTGTTTTTCAGTCAGATACTTTCTTCCTACCACTAAGCAGAAACCACAAACATTTCTATTTCACCATTCTCAACTCTTTTTAAACATATTTTATTACTACATACTAATTTTACAAAATAATTTGGTTTCATGTGGCATTTTCATGCCATATTTGAATCTTATCCATCCCCCAGTTAAGATCCCGTATGCCCCATCCCCTTCCTCTTGTCTAATAATAGTCTCCCTTTTACTTTCCTGATCTCTGCTTTGTCTTTTTGTTCATTTTGTTTTGGATGCTACTTTAGGAAAAACAAACATTTGCCTCTCTGAGTCCGGCTTATCTTGCTGAACAGGATGATTTCAAGTTCTATCTATTTTCCTGCAAAGGGCATGATTCCATTCTTTACAGCTGAATGGTACTCCACGGAGTATGGGCACCGCATTTTCTGTATCTCTTCATCTCCTGACAGGTGCTCAGCTGGTTCTGTATCTTCACTGTTGTGAATTATGCCACAATAAACATGGGTAGCATTCTCAATTCTTTTCTTTTTGAACATCTTTTGTATTAGTGCATGCTGGATCTGTGGAATAAGCATTTCATCTTGGCGATCCCCACAGGACCATAACGTACTCTGCACACCAGAGCTCCCAGTGGAGAGCAGAAGGGGGAGGTCTGCCCCCATGCCGCTGTCCAGCATGATGACAGCAGACACATAGTTACCAGGGCCTGTTGAAGGACCCCTGTGCAGGAGGCTTGACTGTCAGAGTTAGGGACTTCTTTACAAACCCTGCTGGGCAAATGCAGAGAAGGGGCCTGCTGAGCACTGAGGTTCCATTGAGGGGGGAGCACCCCAGGGTGGGTGCCTTGTGCGGCATTGTTGACAGAGGGTCGAGAGAGTCTGGGAGCTGTCACACCAGCCCTGGGCCCCTGGTCACCTGTACAGCTCGTTAGCTCTCTTCTCTGTCTCTTAGAGCACACGGGCCTCTGGGGCTATCACACAAAACCCAACGGTATAGGTTCTAACTTTTGGGCCCAAAACACCAGGTTTTCAGACTTGTCAGAAAAGCTAGAAATTCTAATTGTTGTATATACTTTCCTAATTTTTATATTAGCTGCTAATTCAACAAAATTTTATCACATATAACCAGGTTTAAATCATGAGCTCACATTGAAGAAATCCAAATTGAGAGACATTCTACAAAATTTCCTTCAAAAATGTCATTGTCATGAAAGGTGATGACAAACCAAGGAGTCATTCCAGATTAAAGGACACTGAATATGAATGTAAACATCATGTACTGAAAACATGTGTGCATAAAATTAAATAAATAAACCTGCTCTCCTTTAAAAAAAAAAAAAAAAAAAGGTCTGGATGAGACAGGGCACCTGACTGCCATGACTGACCTGGACTTACTTTGGTCACAATGACACCGTCAGGACTATGCATAAAATCTGAATAAGGTCTGCAGACAAGACAGCAGGGGCCATGACTGCTCAACTTTGATCACTGTATTTATTTAGAAGTAAATGGCAATGAGGTGTGTGACTCTCAAACGGTTCTCAAATTAATTAGAGTACGCTTGACCCAGATAAATTAGGAAGTAGCCACCCCTAGAAAAGACAGTGACAAAACCAATAGGGTAGGAAGCAAATATGTAGGGAATCTAGGTACTTCTAAATTTTCTATAAGTATGAAACTGTATCAACACAAAGTGCTAAAAAAAAAATCTCTCAAGTCAAAGTCCATCCGTCAGCAGAATGCTGTTTGTGATCTCTGATCCCTGACTTCTTGGGACCTTCAGAAATCCTCCTGACCACCCCTAGAAGACCTCTCCCTGTCTCCCAAGTCCAACCCCCTACTGCTAGGGATTCAGCAAAACCTGCCAGGCAGCTTGGGCATCCAGAGGACCCCATACAATGCAGCCTAAATCCCTGACCTCTGGGTGGCCTGGGGCTCCCTGAAAGGTCAAGGATGGTGTGGGGGAGGAGGTGCAGCTCCAGACACTCCATAGAGCCAGAAGTACCAGGAGCCGGGGAGCTGGTTTCCCTCACCAATAGGGTCCCTGGGGATCAGTCACCAACCTCGCATACCACGGCATGGTTCTCCTGGTCCTGGGCCTCTATCAGCTCAGCCAGGAAGTACTCGCCATATGTGTCCTTCAGAATGGTGTCATGGCGCATAAATATCGGCATGAGGTCATCGTGGTCCTCCACCCTGCCAACAGAAAGCCCGCAGCTCAGGACTCACTCCTTCCTTCTCTGTCTCCGGCCCAAGTGCCAGGGACTCTCTCCCCATTGGAAGGCACTGGAATAGGAGAAACAGATCTGGGGTGACAGGGTTCAGCCCTGGGGGACACATGTGAGGGGGCCACAAGAGCTGACACTGAGTGGAGGGAAGAGAAGGAAGCAATGTCTAGCAGAGGGGACACAGCAGCACATTAGGAGGGGGTGCGAGGGCAGCAAGGTTCATGAGACAAAGGACATTAAGTGGGGACAGCAAGTCCCAAGATGTCCAGAGGATCACTGCTTGTGTGAGGGTGTCCCAGTCCCCTGCCCTTCCCCACAGTTCTCAAAGCTGCAGGCCCCTTGCAGTCCTTCCAGGAACACAGTCAGGAAGGACCCAGGCACAGGAAGCGCCATGGCGAAGGCTTCTCAAGTGCCAGTGCGTCTGCCAGCAAGAGGCCAGCCCGAGGCCCCTCACTCCCGAGCCACCTCCTCATTTCTGCACGGGGGTCATCCACCAATCTGGGCCGCTGTCGAGTCTCCCACGCTCTGGACTCAGACGTGGACTCCTAGCACTGGGGCAGGGGCCGAGAGCCAGGCTTAGTGCCGCATACTGAGAACGCACCCGAGCTCCATGCCTTCCTGTTTTTTTCTGTATTAATATTCCTTTCTTTTTAGTACACTTTTAAGTACCTTGGAGTAAGTGTCCTTGCTCCTGTCCAGCATGTTTGTACACTGTTTTCCTGTTACTTCTCATGTAACATGTTCCGGATCTGTACTGCTTTCTCCTAGTGAATCCAATTTGGCCACTGATCTTTTTCCACCTCCTCTTTATTTCATTACTGTTATTTTATTTTATTTTATCTTATCTTATCTTATCTTATTTTATTTTATTTTATTTTATTTGGTAGTATCAGGCAGTGAGCCCAGGGTCCTCACACTGACTTCCACCCCCAGCCCTTCTTTATTTGTATTTATTTGTTAATTTTTTTGAGGCAGGGTATCACTATACTTGCCTGAGCTGAGCTGGAACCTGTGATGCACCTGCCTCATCCTCCCAGAGACCTGGGACCAGGGGTGTGGCCTACCACCCGGCCTGGCTCCGCCTCCACCATCTTGGCTGTCCCATAGTACAGTCCAGCGTGTTCTCCATGATGCTAACAGCGGCTTCATTGTGCAGTCCGCGTGCACAGAGCTTCGTGCAGATCGCCCCCACGGTTGCTTTTCTCCCAGGGGCATTGCTGTCTCTCCCTCAGGTGGAGGAAAACAGCATTCCCAGGAGGCTGCACACTTCGCCCAGGAAGATGGAAACAGCCTTGGGCAGCGCCAGGCAGACCTCATGCCCCCTCCACACACACAGAGCACACTGCCGGCAATGCACTTCAAAACAATCTGCCTGCCGACACCTTCTAACAGCTGGCTGAAAGCAAGAGTTGATGAGCAAGGAGTCCTTGGCTTGCAGCCCCAGGTCACCAGCCAGCCAGTGCTGTCCCAACCTCTCCAGTCTCTGCCGGAACAAATCCCAATTCTGCCACTGCCCAGCTCCCCAAATGCAATACTTTTCCACCATGACCTCACGCAGTCTGGATGCTCTGGGGACAGCACCGTCACCTCTGATGACTCAGAGATGAAATGTACCTCTGAAACACCGGCTCTCTGCTCTACAAAATTTCAGAGCTGGGGTGAGAGCCGGCCAACGCCCAGGGTATGGAAGGAAGGTCACACACGGAAGAGGCCATGGGCTATCTGTGCCTCCCAGGTCCCCATAAAGAATTACTTGCCTGTGTAAGGCCTGGGTTCTGGCCCTAGTACTGGGGGAGAAGGGGGAATTCCAATGCTTTAAAACAATTACCTGCAGTGAGTGCCCCCTGGAGTAGCACGGTTATGCACTAAAGATCCCAGGAAGCACTGTGTTAGAGAACATTTAAGTTCATTTACGCTTTTCTCAAATGCTGGCCCACAGGTGCCAGATCTGTGCTTGCCATAAGGAGGAAAGACAGGCGAGGGTCACCATCCTGAGGTCATCCATCTAATTCTTACCCATCTCTCTGTCTACACTCTCTGGGCAGGGGTGCCCGTCCAGGCAACACGGATCTTTATATTTCTGTCACTGTTGCCCTGATTGACATGATCACCACCAACAGCCTCACTGGCCATGTGGGGCATCTGTGGGGTTCGAGGTACGGGGGTGCACACAGGGAGAGTTCAGGAGTGGCTCTATCTCAGGGCGGGCCGTGCACTGGCCTATGTGCATGATGCACGTGGAATCACCTTGAGAACTGGTGGGCATTACCGAAATGCACCAGAGCCTCACTGGATGCTCTCTAGAAAAGATCAGCACAAAACCAAGTCCACACAGAGGCTCAGGCCTGAGCTGGGGAGCCACCTGCCTGGGTCCCTATCCCACCTCTGCCACACAGGGGCTGTGACCCAGAGCATGGCGCCTGACCTTTCTGGCCACTGTCTTGACCTCTGATGTGAAAATAGGAAGTGCGAAGATGAGCACACGTGTGAGCAGTATTCACTGTAACATAACCACACTAAGGGAGGACAGACGGCAGGGCACACTCGGGGCACCCCCTCGGTGAGCGGCCAGGTGAGAGCTTCTGTCTGCAGCAGCCTGGGGCACCTGCAGGGCACTACCCTGACCTCCTGCCACAGCTGCTAGCAATGCCCACCCTGCCACTACCACTAACCTTTCCTGCTCTTAAAAACATCGCCAGGGTCCCCCCGCCAGGAGCAGCACCAAGCCCTTTGTCTCTGTCTCCCTACACTCAATCGGTTATTGTCCCTAAAGGAGGACCTTGTCACCCCCTTCTCAGGTCCTTTTCTGTCCAGGTTCTGACTTCCTGTCTATTCAAGGGTCACCTCTAATCACACCCTCACTGGTCCACTTCCCAGCCTGTCTTCCCAAGAATCCAAGGTGAGATTAGAATATATAATGAATGCTTAATTTTAACTTATCACGGTAAAAGACACATTGCTATTAATTCCTCTCAAAATTACAGAAGACTCTCCTAAGAGCTTTGAACACACTTATACAGGCCCATCATTCTTGCCACATTCTGAAGCCGCTCTAGAAGTCCTCTTACACAATTGTCTTTATGAAGAGTGGTGAGGGACTGGGGATTTAGCTCAGTGGCATAAGAGCCTTGCCTTGCAAGCGTGTGGTCGTGAGTTCATGCCTTGCAAGCATGTGGTCATGAGTTCGATCCCCGGTACCGATTAAAAAAAAAAACAGTGATGAAAAATACAATTCATGTGGCTGCCAAGTGCTATCAAACAGAAGGACATGTTCATAAAAATACACACTGTGTCCTACTGGCTCTGGCACCACATGAGTTCTGGCTCTTTCCCAAAGTAAAAATTACCACAAAAGATAAACATTTTGAGGCAATTCAAGACACTGGGGCAGTGATGACAGGACAACTAAAGACACTGAGGAAAGAAGACTCCAGAACAGCTCCAGAAAGTGATAAGAATGATGGGATAAATATGTTGGAAGCCAGAGGGAGGATTTCAAGGGAGACTCGTGACAGTGTCTTATATTTTTCTATCACACTTCATCTTGTCCAGTTCTAGTGCTAATTTCTTATGGCCAAGGGGTGGTATCTTCCTGACTAGAGACCATGCCTTTTGGGGACACACAAAGAGTTCTACAGCAGTTCTATCTGATACAGCCAACCAGGACTGGACCTGACCTTGTGCCCAGATTTCAGCCAGGGCCCAGAGGCCCTGGCATGGGAGGGGAGGGACGTGACCACTTAGCCCAAGAAGGGGCTTCTGGGAAGTCCGAGGCACAGAACTGTGCTCAGCCGCCCAGTGTTACTGAACAGAAACCAGCCAGGTTCCTTCAGTACTAAGCCTTGGTCTGTCTTCCCCAAAGGGCATGCCAAGAAAGCTGTGCACACATGATCCAATGACACGAACAACGCCTACTCTGAGCACACTCTCCCTGGGAAAGTCACACCCTCCCTGTGAGCCCTCAGAAGTGCGGCTGAACAACTTGCTTCCCAAATAACCTGCAAAAACAGCTGCTGCTGAAAGGAGATAGCTTTTCTCTATAGAAAAGCCCTTTGTGACTGCACATGCACATACAAAAGAAAAAAAAGGATTGTAGAAGAGGAGCCACTGGACATTTTAAAACCCAAGGTTACATCGATGCTCATTAGCAGGCATAATTATTTTACATAGTGGGAAAGCCATTCAATATCCCAATCATTTTCAGTGGATCAAGACAGCACACACATGGAGGAATTCCATATTTGACTGTGTGCCATGGGCTTTTATTTATATGATGGACATGATAATATTACTCTAAAAATCAGGAGGGTTCAGAGAGACCCACACCACGTACTGCTCAGCATAGTTATCTACGATCAGACCTCAGTACTCATTCTTCTGGGAAAAGTAAGAGGAAAATGTCAAATCTTTTTTTTTAAATCTCCCCAGTGAGCACTTCCCTAAAACAGAGAGGGACTGGGTCTGCTAAAGGCATTCCTTGGGGTAATCGATAATTTATGGTCTTGCATCAGCCCAAGTGCTAATGATAAAGTATGACATCAGCCTCCAGTCTCAAATGGCACATGACAAAGTCCAACCCACAGACACAAAACACCCCAGCTGCGGGAACAGCACATGCAGCTAAGAATTTCAACACAGGCACCCCAAGGCAGGGAGTCCCCTGTGCCCAGCTGGCCAAGGACAGCCACCGTGAGCCATGGACTTACACGCTACATGGTAACCCTCAGGGACAACTGCATGGACACTGTAGTCTCCCCACACCAAATATGGTGAAAGTAACCCAGTTCCCTATGTCTACCATCACAATGTGGCTTTCGGGGCGGGGGGTGGCAATGTGTTTGTCAAGGAATCTGTTAAAGGACATTTTATTTTAACCTGTTTGGATGAAACAGAAGGCCCATCCTTCTGACTACTCCCTTGCCCCCAGATGCCCATCTGACTCTGAAAAGTAGGCCTGATGAAGACAGAGTTGAGCTTAAGCCTTAAAATCAATGGTCACTGCAGAACACCTCACTTCTTCCGAAGCCAGGATGTGACCAAGCAAACGAGGGCCTCCTTGGTGGTTCCAAGTGCTTTCCTGGAAGGCGAATTTGCCTTTCACATCCAGTGTCACAATGAGCCAAGATCTCCACAGCCCTGTGATGTCCCAGAGTGCATGGAGTCCTGCAGGCTGTTAGGTCCTGGCAACAGCAGATCCTCGCACTGTTCCATGCTGACCACCCTCTGTATTGTGACCGTCCTCAGAGACAATCTGCAGGACAGCTTCCCCAAGTCAGAGACATGACATTGTTCCCTTGTTGGCAGAGGAAGTGCCCTGAGGTCGCAGGTGGAAAAGGACACACAAGGACACAGATGATGGCTACATTCACCCTCGGGACATGGGCACAGGCTCCTCTGTCCTGACAGAAGACGTTTGCCAACCCAGAAGGGATCTGCATGGCATCAGCGAGACTTACAGACGTAGTTAAGAAAGGAATGCCATTGTCATTTTCAGTGCTACCAACATATTTCATCAAGTATGTGTGTATATTTTAAGAAATGACTGAAGAAAAAGAAAACATCACAGAGAAGTCAATATAGTAGTAGTGTGAACGGATGCAATGCGTTCCGGTCACCATGAGCATGGACTCAACACGGGCAGGTGTTTCTTTTCATGCCCATGTGAAGACAAAGCACCTTTTTCTTTCCAAGATCGCTTGTGACCTCTAGTGGTCTTCCTTAGGAAAATGAAATCCATCGTTTCCAGACTGCTTATTCCATCCAAGAACTTCAGGATGGGTTGGAGCCATTCGGCTTTCAGTCCTTGGGGAATGTTGTGACTTTAAAGCCAGGGAGGACTGAAGCCAGCTTCACAGCACATGGAAGGCCAGGCTGAGCCTCACGGTCCGGACTCCAGAACTAGACCCCAGAGAGGCCCTTGGTGTGCGGTGCTCCAGGTGGGTCGTGTGGCTCACCATGCTCCCCTGCCGGGTCACCTTCCAGGCTGCAGGAAGATCGCTGGGGAAATACTGTCACTGTGCTACTGCTTTTTTTTTTAATATCCCAACAATGAAATATTCATTCTTATGTGATCGTCAAAAGTCAAACTTAAGTGCGTTTCTAAGCATGAGACTATCAAATGTTTCATAAAAAGAATCACTTTAGGAAATGAAAAATTGGCACTTGAAAGACACCAGTCCTGGGGCTGGGGATTTAGCTCAGCGGCATAAGTGCCTGCCTTGCAAGCAGGCAGTCGTGAGTTCGATCCCTGGTATCGATAAAAAAAAAAAAAAAAGAAAAAAGAAAAAAGAAAGACACCAGTCCTGTGTTTTAAATAACTAATTTTTCCTTTCTTCTTTTTAAAATTTTATTAAGATCTTTTAAACTGACATATAATTGTATCTATTTAAGTGGTACAATGTGATAATTTGATAAATGTATACAATGTATAATGATCATATCAAGGTAATTAGCATTTATATCTCCTTGAACATTTATCATCGCTTTGGGAGGCTCTGAATTACTCTCTTCAAGTAAAGAACTAATTCATCTCTCGTGTTTCTTAAAAAAGCAATAATAATGTGCCAACATGATTAACCATTATTATCCACAAAAAAATCAGTATTCCATGAATGAAAATTTTAGTTATTTTATAACAGTGTCTGACAGGACATTTTTTTGTTGGCTGAGTCTTCCCACATGCCCACAAGCACTTGAAAAAGATAGGTTTCCCTCAGAAAAACCATGCAAAGTTTCCAAATCTACAGACATCAAAAATCCTCTACCAACGATTAATTAAGCCCACAGTAGATTTTTAAAGGTGTATACAGAAGCAGCTATGCTTTATTTCAGACATAATGAAAAACACAGAAGAGTAACTTCATTAATGACCGTCTAAACAGAGCAGATTACAGCATAATTTTCCACATGGCTAAATCAAAGAAATGGGGCAGGGGATTACAGAGTTAATTCATGGGTTGTGAATATGTGGCGAGTTAAATGGGGGAAGGATAATTACATCCCCAAACCCTTCACTGGTTCAGTGTCTTAAGAATGGTGCCCTTCCCCATTAATTATCAGAACAAGTAACTACCAATGAAACAGATGTCAAAAAATAAACGTGAGGGGAGTGGGGAATGAGTCACCTAGGAGGCTCACATCCACGCCCATGGGCCATTCTGACATGCCTTTGTCGTCCAGCATCATTAAGGAGGACAAGAGCCACGTAACTGAATTTTCTGTCCCCACAAGCTCCAAAACTCTAACCAGAACATTTTGGGTAAAGGGCTTTTCAGTTTGTAGACCTCGACCTTCTGTAGGCGAAGGCACTGGCCCCCTACAATGTCAGTTTCCACCTGAACTCACTTCCACATGCTTATCTTTTTATAAATGTCCCTTCCCCCCAAGTTCCCACTCTCTTATCAGGACTGCAACCCTGCCATGATTTTCTCTGGGCTGGGCAAGCAGGACATTCAGCCGTCAGAGGTTGTATGAGCAAGACCTCAGGCCAAGGAGTCAGCAGGTGCATTGCAAGTTTCACGAGCTCTGACCAATGGAGGGTCATAGTCCCGCTAGGTTTTCAAGCCAAAAGAAGAAAAAAAGGCAGAAAGGAAGCATGGGATGGGAAGGAAGCAGGGTGTGGAGAGGGGAAAAGCAAATCAGAGCCATCAGTTGCCACATGACAGTTCCTGGAGCTATGCACAGGGCTGCATGTCTTTCACCTCACCCCTGGGACCTGCATCACCAATGGCAAGTAGGGTGTTGGTGCCAGTGAGTAAATTAACAAAAACATCACCTTACCAAAAAGTGAATGAGTCATTTTCACATGGCTGCTTGTATAGTGTTACTGTTGGTATCAGATTTAGGTAACAACTGCTATGGTTTGTATCTTGAAGCCCCCATAGCTTCACACACTAAGAGGTGGGGGCAGCAGGAGATGACTGGATTGTGGAGGCTACAGCTGGCTTTGTGTTGGGAGATAGGGCCTAGTTAGAAGAGCTGTGGGTGTGCTCGGAAGTATCTTTCCCTCTCTGGTTTCTCCCTTCTCTCTCTGTTTCCAGGGTACCACAAGGTGAGCGGCTCTCCTACACCAGACCCTTCTGCCATGTTTTCTTGCTTTGCAGCCAGCCAGCAAATGACTAAAAACCTAAGCCAAAGTAAATCCTCCTTCAAGCTGCAGGTATTTGGTATGTTGTCCCAGTGGTAGGAAAGTGAGTGAGTTTCTATTACAATAATGTCATGCTGAATACCTATTTGAAAATATTTATACCTTAGCATTCCTCAAGAAAATGTAATTCCCCAAATCTGAACTGGGTAAATGGCCTAAGAGTTAAGATCATAGCTTTGGAAACTGTGCCTCCTTCCTCAGTAACTAACTCTTCCAGTCCCGTCCATCCCCTATGCCGGGCACAGTGGTGCACACGTGTAACCTGAGCACTTGTGAAGCTGAAGCTAGTGGATTGCTGCAAGTTTGAGGCTGGCCTGGGCTGTGCAGTAAGTTCAAGGCAAATCTGAACTATACAGTGAGACCCTGTCTCCAGAAAATTCCCCTCAGAAGAAAAAGAATTATCTATACTGCAGACATGTTTAATAGTCCATCAGAAATCAGAAATTTCTAAATTATAAATTATCTTTATATGTGAGCACTTTATTCTTTTAAAATGCATCCTATAAAGTGGCAGTCAAACCCACACATGCAAATATCCAGATAAATGTCATTTGAAATAGCAAAATACTGTTTTGGTTCAGCAGGTTATTAATAACTGAAAATACCCATAATCATTGAAGACATAAGGAAAACAAACTCCACTGGCTGGAATATAAACTGAAATGATACTTTAGTTGAATAAGTTGGTAGCATTTATATTTGCAAATCTCAGTTTTTGTCAATATCTTCAATATTTCTTACACAGAAATTCTACTTCTAAGTACCTATATTACAAGAAAAAAAGCTTGTTATATCTATAAGGCTAAATGCTGTGCATATTATTTGTTATTTTAAAAAGCTGAAAACAGCTTTAACTTCCATAAATAAGGAATAACTAAATAAAGAACTAAATGAATTAATTAGACTTATCACTGCCTAACTGTTGTGGTAATTAAAAGGAATACAGGGGCCAGGGATTTAACTCAGTGGTGTAAGAGCCTGCCTGGCAAGTGTGAGGTTGTGAGTTTGATCCCCAGTACCTAAATAAATAAATAAGCAAAAGAATATAATTTAGCTATGAAGATGATGAGCTGCTTGGTAGGTGAAAATACAATTAACAAGGCAGAAGTACAGCACTGTGTGTATGCATGTGCCTGTACACAGAGAGAGAACACACGTGCACACTTGCATGTGTGTATACCTCCCTGTTTGTACACATGTGCATGCACACGCCTGTGCACAGAGACAGAACACACACAGGCACTTGAGTGTGTGATATGTATATACATACACAGTGAGTCCGCTTTCAGCTAAGACTGTTACAAATACCAAAATTGGAGGCTGGTTGAGTCTCCTGTATAACATGGCATAGAACTTACACTTAACCTATTCACATCCTTCTGTACACTTCAAACCACTCCATTATTTACAAGATGTGCACACAATGTACATGCTATGTAGACAGTTGTTACACTGTATTGTTTAAGGAATATGAGAAGAAAAAAACTCTGAAATTTTTCTCAAATGTTTTTGATCTGTTGTTGGCTGAAACCACAGACTTGAAACCCGTGGACATTCGAGGCGATAGTCACTGTATCTGTGTGGCTAGCTGCATGCTCACGTAGAATGGATGAGTAATTCTTACTGTTCAGTTTTGAAATTTAAAAAAATAATTAACTGCCAGGTTTGGTGGGAGGCACTATAATCCTAGCACTGGGGAGGCTGAGGCAGAAGGATCACCATAAATTTGAGGACTCCAGAGTAAGTTCAAGATGTGCCTGAATTACACACTGAGAATTTGTCCCCTCACCAAAAAAAAATTTTTTTTTAAAGAATACAGTTCATTTTACTAATGAACCTATCTACCAAAATAAGTAGTAAATGGTGGGGGATGGAAATTTAAAAATGAAATTAAAGTAAGTTTAGCAACTGTTAGACTACTTACGAGATCCTAAGTAATGAATTCATGCAGATTTCTCATGATAAAAAAGATTGCCTGCTTGTGAATACTTTTAAAATCTTTCAAAATGTACTTTCCTGAAGGGCAGAGGCCACATCCGCCTCCCCCACACTAACAAAAGAAACTTCGCAGGTCAGACAATGCCTTCCAAAGGTGTGAGGGAATCGATTGAAAATGTGCTTTCGCTCACAAAATTCATTTCCTTCAGGAGGCCTTTAAATGTGTACGGTGACCAAAACGTTTTATAAGGAGATTAGAATGTATCCAGCTATTTATAAAAGGGAATCAAAGAATCGTTTCCTAAGGGGACCATCCAGGCAGATCATTTACACCCGATGTCACCTACTCCTTGGCCGCTGCTAGGGCTCGCACTGTGTGGCTGCTGAATGTAAACGCTCTGCTCTGCACGGACGGCACAGCAGAGCCAGGCTACAGCTTGCACAACGCCCAGCATCACAGTGACTTTCGAGTCCCTTTCTCTGCTAACCCTCAAGACAGGCAGCCACACCTGCCTGCTAGTGGTCACACCAGGGCCTCTTTGCCACATCTTTGCCTCTTCTGTTCCCTGGCTGATTCTGACTTTCAGACGAAATCTGGAGCCCATGTCTTCTGCAAAGCCTTTTTTCTCTTTAAGGATCTTCTTCACTGAAGTATAGTAACATGTAAAAAAGTGCACACGTGGGGCCTCACAAGTGCAATGTGATGACTTGGACAGCTCCACACACCCCCATCAAGACACAGAGCTCCCTCTCACCCCTTCTGGTCACCCACTTTCTTATTTCACAGGTACCACTGATCCGACTGCTTCACCACAGATTACTCACCTGCTGTGTCTATCACCTGTGTGGGTTCAATAATGTGTAGCTTTGTTTTGATGTCTGCCTTCTTCCATTCAGTATAAACTTTCTGAGATTGATTCACGTTGTTTCTGTATAAGCAGGTAGGTCATTCCGCTGAATGCAGGAGTGACTAGCTTGTAAATGTAAACAACATTTTTTTACTCACAGGTAGGCATTGTCATGCTTTAAACATGAAGTATCCTCCAGACAGAGAGCTGGATCCCCAACACAGCATCCCTAGAGGGATGACTGGATTAGGAGGGCATTAACCTCATCCGTGGATTAATCCTTTGATGAGTTTGTGGCTGCGTGGGCATTAGGAGGTGGGGCCGAGCTGGAGGTGGGTCTCTAGGGATGTGTCTTTGAAGGAGGTATCTTTTGGGGGATCTTTCCTTGCTCTCTGCTTCTTGGCAGCCATAAAGTGAGCAGCTTTCTCTGCCAGACCCTTCCATCCTGGTTTGGTCTTGGAGCCTACTAACCATGGACTAAAACTTCTGAAACCATGAGCCAAAATAAACCTCTCATTCTCTAAACTGGGCAATTAAGATACTTTGTCCTAGCAACAGAAAGATAACTAATACAGACATGTATAAGGTTTTCTTTTGATGGAGAGAGGTTTTAATGAGGCTTTGACACTCTCTGTCCTTCCCTCTTCTGAACTGAACAGCATTATAGTTTATCTCCTCTCCCACTTACTACTAAGCCCTGTTGTATCATACATATATTTTTGTTCCTAAGCTGGTTTAGTGGCATAAACACCTGCCTGGCAAAGTGTGAGGTCATAAATTCAATCCCTGGTACAAAAAAAAAATTTTTTTTGTTCTTAGACTTTTAAATTTGGTGGAGAAGGCACTAAGTGCTAGACTTTCATTAGCTCATTGATTACCGCCACAGTCCCATGGTCAGAGGAACCTGAGCCCTACAGCAGCCAGTTAGCCCAGCCAGGGAGTGCAGACCGGAATCTACGTCTATCTGATGCCACCATCCTAAACACTGGACAACTGTAACACTGAATGCCTGGTAAACAGTAAGCTCTTACTTTTTAAAAATGTACATTAATAATTCTCTAAAGAAAGTCAATAAATGTGGTCATGGTTGAACCAAGACAACATACTTTATTCTTTTCCCATAAGTAAGCAACCATCCTTGAGAAGTAATTTCACGACACACTCTGTTTTGAAGCAGCTATTAAATTTTCTCAAGATTCTATGAGTCAAAAGCCACCATGGGCTGCCTGGGTGGTGTGTACTTGGAGCATCTCACCGGGGCTGCACTCAGATGTTGCGTGAGCCAGACATCAACCATAGCTCACCCCCAAAAGCCAGCGGTCGATGCTGGGGCTGCTGATCCCCAAAGTCCTTTTGTGATATGTGGTCATTTCAGGGCAGCCAGACCTGGCACCCAGAGCAAGCATTCCAGGACAACCAGGCGGAACTTTCCCAGCTTTGCAAACTGCAAGCACCCCTTCTACCACGCTCTGCTGGCAGACATAGCTACTGTCTGCCCAGATTCACAGAGGGGACGCGCAGCTGGCCACCACCATGAAGAGCGGTGAGCCTGCAAGGTGGAGTGGGCAGGGCCATCTTTGGAAAACACAATCTGTGGCCCCACTCCCCAAGACCGCCAAGGCCTGTGGAGGCACTGACAGCAAAGACCTGTAGCTTGGGGAACTCCCTTCCGGGGTCAGTAGCCTCCTCATTTACTATCAGGACATAGGTGGATTTTCCAGGAAAACCAGTCATTTTAAAATTATTTTATTTGAAAGTTATGTCACTTGATGTAGGACCTACGACTGCAAGTTCTCAGAAGCCCCAAGCAGTAAATGTGCAGCTCTATAGCCACACAGAACCAATAAAGAATCGCCAGACGGTTCTGCAAATTATGTTAGCAAGGGAGACACTAAGCATCTCCAAAGGACGTAATGCCTGTGTCGACAAAACAAAGTCTAGGAAAGGTGACTTTATCTGCACTGAGCCACATCCCCAGCCCTATTTTATTTTATCTCTCATTTGGAGAAAGGGCCTCGCTGAGTAGTTAAGTCACCCAGGCTGGGCTAGGACTTGAAATCTTTCTGCCTTGGCCTCCCAGAGTTGGTGACTACAGTGCCTGCCACCACTTATAAAGGTGATGCTCCTGTGAGGTTAGGCCACACAAGTTGCTCCTTTGACTGTACCTGGCTCTGCGAATGTGCAGCTGCGGGTAGTGACTGTGCCTGTGACACACATACACTGCGAAGTCCTCATTGTACGTCAGACATGGCACACTCCCCACTTGATTAAAAACGGTGATGAGAGTCGAGCCTGTGTCACAGGAAGAGAGCCACGTGTCATCTTATCAAAGAATAACTTCAAGGCTTCAAACAAGACACGTCTCCATTCTACACTGTGGTGCAGTGGTGATAACCAAGTATGTGCAGGGACGCTCTGGACTCGGAGGCCAGCCCTCTTTCCACCCGAGGCACCCCCGTCCAGGGCTGGGGACCAGAAAGAGCAGGGGCCTCACCTATACTCATGTAGGATGGCACTACGAGAAAGATGAAGTGCAGGTCTGGCACCGCCTTAAACACAGTCCTGGGGACACAGAGAGCACAGTGGGTGTTAATAACAAAGCTGTCTCAGCAGCCTGCGCCTGGAGACAAATGCCATCATGGAGGAGACCAGGTGTCCAGGACCCACAAGGGCTCTGAGCCAGCTTCTGGTCTCCTCTGCTCCCTGTGGACTCCAAAGGGCCCCTCCCTGTCTGCCCTGCGGTGCTGGGAGATAAAGGGCGCGGGTCCAGGCGGCACGGCAGATTTCTGCTGATATTAACCTCTGACCTGGCATCTGGACTGTCTGGTGTGACATTACTAAGTGACTTGAAAGCTGACCCCCGCCCTGAGGCCTGTGCAGGCTGTTGGAGGCCCCTGGCTGCAATGCAGCCCTGCTGATCACCTTTGTGGGCGTCCCCTGGTCCCCCTGCAGCCTGTCTGGTAACAAACAGCTAGAGGGAGAAACACACAGAGTGTATTCTAATAATTCTCTTATTTTGGTTTAGAAACATCACTACTATTTAAGTGAAAGCTTTCGTTCCCCCCTGAACTACAGCAAATGAAATGTCCAAACGAATTTCATGAGTAAAAATATTCTGAATCTGTCCCCCAGAGGCCTCCAACGTGTTTGCTGTCTTCGAGGCCCTGACCACTCACCGGATAATCTCTTTGCAGCAGCCCACAGAGTACTCATTCACAGCCACGAATAGGTGCAGGAACAGTGTGTTCAGGGGCTGCAGGGAGAAGGAGAGCAGCTAAAGGCTGGGTTGGCACTCAGGCCCCATCAGAGGAGGACCGTGGCAGCACAGACAGCCGCCCGGCACATGGCGATGACAGTTTGTGTCTATGCGCTGAGACACCGGGTGGCTCTGGAGACCTGGCACCAGCTCCTTCACGGCCTCCTGTGCTCCTGGTTCGGAATTATTCAAGGCAATGGGATGGTATGGGTGCAGAGTGCTGGCCCTCCCTCCAGCCCCGGCAGACGCTGTGGCAAGGAAGAGCCTGCGGGGTCACCGTATGGATGAGTAGCTCCCGGGCTTGACTGCAGGGGTGCCTGCACCAGTGAGAGGGCTGCGCCTTCCCTGGGGCTCCCAGGTCAGCAGCTGCCACCCTGTTCATGGACATGAGAGGAAGAAGCTCTGCTGAAACCAATGGAAGAGAGGCAGATGCCATGGTCGGAGTCCAAAGGCTCGCTTTGTTCAACATTCCGGGAGTCAGGTCAAATATTACTCTCGTGATCCAGAAAACCCGGAAGCTGAACCAAAGGGTAGTAAGATTTGACCATGACTTTTTGCCTAAATTTCCACATTTTTATCGAGCTTCATCCTGTAACTTTTGAATACCATTCCACCTGCCTAAATCATGGGTAGTCTTTCTATACAGGCACTTATCGGTAGCTTGTGTTGAGCAAATCTTCCGGTTATAGAAATGCTGCACATGGGAGGCTGCTGACTGGCCAGGGAAGGACAACAGAACTATGTCTATATCTGCGTGCGTGCATGTGTGCGTGTTTCTTGTTTTCTGAGTGCTGCTGTCCCTCAGGATGGAGGGGATTGATTTCCAGACCTCTGAAGAGCTAAGCGGTGTTTGTGTACAATCTACACCTCCTCCAGATTACTGACAATCCTAATGCAACACAATGCTTCCTTCACAGTTGGTAGACAATGTTTAGAAAACCAGTGACAAGGAAAGGTGTCTGTGTATATGTAGTTCAGTTGTGATTTTTAAAACTACTTTACCTCTGGTTGAATTTAGGATGAACCTGGAATGAAGAAAGAACCTAGAGACAAAAGAGGGAGCTCTGGCTCTCCAGGTGACCTTGGGGAACCATCCACCGCTCCCCCTGGATGGTGTGGCTTAGCTGCATTCAGAAGGAACTGTGATGAGCACAGTACAGCAAAAGGAGAACCAGAACCGAGATTCTCCAAAGGCCAGCAGCGCAAAGCCCCAGCCCAGGTTAACAGTGAAAACAAGGCCAGATCCTGAAGCATGTTCTGGGTGTCAGCCCAGCAATCCCACCACAACCTCCTGAACACCTGCTTTGTGCTCTGAACCACACTGGTCTCATGAGCACACAATTACAAGCTTGTTCTCCAAATTCTGCCTTCAGGCAAAAATATGCTAAGATGGATGTGGCAATGCATACCAGTAATCTTAGCACTCTGGGAAGCTGAAGCAGCAGGATCCAAAGTTAACTAAAGATGTACTCTTTAGGCAGCTTTAGGATAAAATCATTACTTCGGTGGTAAAGACCCCTGGGATACAAAACACATGAACACTTAAGGCTCTGTTATGGCTTGTGTCTAGATGTCTCCCCAAAGCCTCATGCAGTCATTGGTGGTGCTTTTAGAGGGGGCTGGATCTAGAGTGCATGATGCTGAGATCAAGGATGTGTGATTACTGAATTACTCTACTGTTGGGTGTATTTCTGGGAATGGGTAATGGGAAGTCCTTCCTGGACAGAATATAAGGGACAGGAAGAGGGTTGCTGTGGCCTTCAGCCACTTCACTGCTTGCTGCTTCTGCCTTCCACCTGCCAAGGACTGTTTCTCCTCTGCAATGTCCTCTGTGGAGCAACTCTGCCTTGGAGCCAGCTGATAATGGACTGAAACCTCTACAAACCATGAGCCAAATAAACCTTTCTTCCTTTAACTCCGAGTGTCAGGTATTTTGTCTCAGTAACAAGGAAAGTAACCAAGACAGGCTCCATACCAGTGCGTTGCAATATAAAAAGAACATGAGCCATAAATGAAAGCCACAAATTTAAGCCACAGATGCAATTTAAAATTTTCTAGTAGATATGTTAAAGAAGGATAATAAGTTTAATTCTTTTTAATTTTGTATTTTGTTTAAACTAATATATTTGAATTATCATTTTAACAAATAATCAATATAAAATTATTAACAAGATACTTTCTACCTTTTTTCTGGTCAGTACTTGACATCCAGTGTATATTATATACTTATAATACATCACAACCCAGACTAGCTATATTTCAAGTCTTTGAATGGCTGCCTGTGGCTGGCGGCTACTCTACTGGACAGCCCAACTCCATACTGGGTAGGAAGAGCTTAAAAAGAAACAACCTTAAAAGAACAAGAAAACAAAAGGAACAAAAGTTCTAATTTATTAATTTTCAAATGGTAAAATTATAACCCAAATACAAATATAAAATGAACAAAAAGCAGAAATTTACCTAACTTATCAACTAATGAGATAATAAAACAAATTCTTTACACCTAAGGAGATGGATACTTCGGGGGGTTTGAGAAGGAAATGTACGAATAGGACTGTGGGCTTACACATAAAATGGTTAATGTATTACAGCCTATCACTAGAACCTTTGAGATTGGCACTTTGACCAAACAGGAATGAATTACTTATATATCAGGTGGATAAAAGTCTGCAAGTTAGTTGCTATTCTCACAGAACTGTAAAACAGCCCTGTCAATCCAAGGTACATGCCCTGGACAGAGAGAATCCTTCTGGTCCACTTCACAGTTTGGCATCATTTTTCTGGAAATGCCACAGCATGGCAGGGGCAGAGGAGGCACAACAACCAGGGCAAGTACTTCTTACCTGAATTAACAGTAACACTTGGCCCAGGGTCTCGTGTACATGAAGCTGTGGGTTTGGGGACCTAAGGCACGCATGCCCTTAACACTTCCTCTTTTCTGACATCAGAGATTGGGGGCACACTGGTGAGCTCCCCTGAAGGGCAAGGGCTTTCTGTGTGACCTTAGCTCTGCAGAGAGGCAGCTCCCTGTCAGGCTGTCTCAGGGCAAGCTTGGAGCTGGCACGGGGTTTCCAGGCTGGGCTCCTGGGAACCACTGTCCTCAGTCCCCTGTATCAACATGATGTCACAGGCCCTCAGCTAAGACATCAGATGAGTCACGGTCCACAAGTGCATCTTGAAAATGACAGTGTGACTCACGTGGGAGGCTCCATTATCATCATCACAAGGGTCACTGTGATCAAAGACATCAGGTGCGATGCACAGAGAACAATGTGAGTCCTAGAAGTGTGCGTGCCTTGCAACACTCCTGCCAGCCAGAGCAGGAGCAGGGCCTCAGTAGCAGCCAGCAACCCTGTGCTGTGTCCTCTGCCTCAGAGTTCCGCTCTCCTTCCTCCCAACGCCCAGCAGCTCACTCAGGATTAACCATCATGACATCGTCACTCATGAGTCTGGACTTTTCAGTTTAGAAGCCGAGACAGCAGTTCATAAACCCAGGCCTGCAGCTCCACATGCGGGCAGCTCTGTGACACCCGCCGTGGGGGGACTCTTTACCGTGCAAGGGATGTCACTGTCGAGCTCCCGGAACACCGATGGCCAGGCATCGGGTGTGGCCACATTCCAGTTGGGATAGTCCAGGAAGGTGGCGTGGGCCATGATCTCCTCTCTGTCATTGCACAGGGTGATGGCCAGGTTTGCTTTTTCACTGCAGAAAGTTAAAAGTGTACATGTGAATTAAGATGACCCGAAGTGAGACAAGGCTGGGACATTTCCTCCCTCCTCAGCCTCAGAGCTCAGTGGCTGCCGCAGAAGTTGATCATTTCTAATAGAGGGGAGAACAACACTGCAGTAACTTTGAGGCTGGGCCATTCAGGACGATTGGTGTGACTGACTTCGCTTTTGCAGTGCTGAGGCCTTTCAGGGGAGCTCACCAGTGTGCCCCATAGACATCGAACAAGGCCTCTGCCACTGTTATAACCCCAGCCCCTCAATTTGTATTAAAAATTGTATTTCATTAAAAAGGTGTTATATTTATGTTACAAATACCCTTTCCTTTGAGACTGGCCAACTATGACTGCAGTTTTCCTGTCTGCTCCACGTTGCCCGTACCAGGGTTGGCCTACATTTGTAGTCAGGTGGCCAACTTCTCTTCTCAGAACCCAGCTGGTGCCCCAACACAAGACTTCCCATGTGCTTACACTGTCAGAATCCTGGGTGAACTGGGATGATCTGGTCACATAAGCACAGCAGCAAAGCTCAGTGTTTCACTGCATCTTGAGCATTCTTAAGTGATTTCTCCAAACCCTGCGTCCCAGGGCTGATCACATGCAGTCTGAACATCTGAGGGCCACCTGAGCCAACTGCAGGAACTGGGACTCAGAGGGTTCCTGGTAACACTGAGGTTTCAATCAAGCCCAAGATGCAAAGCCAGCCTTCCTAACCGCTAACTGTCCTGACTGTCCTGCCCTACACCAGCCTGTCTTGGGGCACACCAAGAGCAGGGGCTGTGACTCACAGCCAGTGCCCAGGTTAGGACACCACAGACCATGTGTGTATGAACTGAAGGGCAGCATTCACTCTCTAAGCTGAACAAAATCTACTGGTATCTTCAATTGGAGGAAAGAAAGATTCAAACATTCATTCAAAATCCAGAGATGGCAAGAGTTACTTCCTTTACTGAAGGAAACAGAAAGGCAGCAGGTAATGGAGGAGGAGTGTTGGGAGATAGTGGAAAGAACGGAAGTTACATATGCTTCCTAGTTACTTTTTATTGCAAAAAGAGTAATTGTCCATGCAGACAAAAACGAGAAACTATAAACAAAAAGGGAAAAAAATAATTCACCTTTGTGACTGAGTAGGCACTCAATAAAACAATAAACAAATGCGAGAAGGAATCCTGGCTTTTAGAAACGCCTACAAAAGCAACTTGAAACTGAGGCTGGCTGAATGGGGAGAGGACAGCGGTCAGTGAGAAGGAAAAGCCAAAGGCAGCGGATGTGAGGGGCTGCGGCTCTTCCAGATGCTACAGGACATTAATGAAAACACAAATTTACTTTTCCCCTGAAAATATGCAGATTTCAGAACTGTCTTAAGGATCAGTTAACATTTTTTCCACCACTCCCATGTCACATGACCTAGAGTATGCTCTGTGGAGGCCACACACGCGGACTGGAGGTGCTGCCCTAAAGCGCACCCCAGGGAGTAAGTGGCTGCCAAGGTCGGACCCTCAGGTGATGTGTGGCACTTGAGAACACAGGTCTGTGGAAGCTTTCTGGAGAAAAATCCTTGGGAAGAATCCACTGCTTATGCTCTCCCTGTGCCACCTTCTGAGCACACCGTGAAAGGAGCCGCCTTGCCAGCTGAGGGACAAGAGTGAAGGATGGTGATCGCGGGGCAGCTCTGTCTTGTCCCGGCCGCTCAGGCCACAGGGTGACAGCCTCTTCCGATGTGTGACAAGAGGGTCACATTCAGGACCCAGACACTGGGATAGGAAAGTATAAAGGAAGCTGGGGTGAGGGGTGGGGATGAGGAGAATCCAGATCAATGAACTTGAATCCAGGAGGCTCTGTCATCCACATTAGATGGTTTCCACATTTCAGTTATAAAATCACCCAGAACTGAGTTTGGGGGAAGCTGGTATGACCAGAAGTGTGTGTGTACACCTGTGTTCTTTTCCATCTGTCCACTCTCCCGGATCGCCCCAGCTCAGTGTGCCTCCAGCCAGCTCCTGCAGCCATGCAGGGAGTCCGGGCTCGCCCTGCTCTGGGCTCTCTGTGTATTCCAGGCCATTCCCACATCCTAAGGGCGACGCTTACCAGCCTTCAGTTGAGCAAATCTTCCCCTACTACTTTGCTTCTTTTACACTGTCCTGGTCTTTGCTTTCCCATAAAAAGTTAGACTCAGATTTTCAAGTTCAACAAATAATCTTGGTAGGATTTTGATTAGAACTGACTTCATGATATTAAAGTCACTCTTCCTATCCAAAGTGTGGCTACCTCTTGCTTTATATAATTCTTCCTTCATATGTTTCAGTAATTGATAATTTACCTCATAATAGCCTTGGAATTACTGCCCATTGTACCACTGGTATGTGTATTTTTTGGCATGAGTATAAATAGTAAAATGCTTTCCAATCATTCATTGCTAGTACTGCAAATAAAAATGCAGTTGGTTTTTGCTTAATGATTGCTTAGTAGCCAGCTACTTTAAATTGTGGTACTAATTCTAATGATTTGCTTACATATTACTTCCAACATTCTACATCACAATTATCTGCAAATAATGAGTTTTACTTCTTCCTTTCCAATCCTAATATATATTATTTTATTTTTTATAGTGCAATGGCGAGGACCTCCAGGGGAATGTTTAACAGAAGTCATGACAACAAACATTCTCATCCTGCTTGTTACAATAAAAAATTCTTTTAGTATTTTAGCATTATGTATGGAGTATATTAAAGATTTTTATAAATATCTGTAGCATGCTATGCGTTCTCTTGTATTCTTGATTAAGAGATACTACTATGAATTATTAACGGTTTTTTTTTGCTTTTTGTTTTTAATAGTTTATTGGTACATTTTATATATACATAATGATCACATTCATCATAGGGAATGTCCATTGTATTGGTGGTATGTGTATTTTTGGCAGGAGTATAAATAATAAAATGTTTTCTAACCATTCATTGCTAGTACTGCAAATAAAAATGCAGTTGTACATAACTTGATTCCTTTTTTCCCCTTTCTCCTCCCTTCCCTTGGGCCCTCTTCCCCTCATTATTTACAAAAGCTTTGTTTGCATTTTTCTTACTCCTTCTTTCCATTCTCCCACTCCCTCCCTTGTTCCCCTTCTCATTTGTACATTATCTTCCCATTTCCAAATATCTGTTATACATTTGGGTCCTTATTTGCACTTTCAGTTTCTCACAACAGAAAAACGACATGGTATTAATTACATGTGTCCAATTTATTTCAATTAAAAGTATGGTCTCAAGGTGCATCCACTTACCTAACAATGTCTCAAGCTTATCCTCCTTTATGGCAGAGTAGTACTCTATTGTATATTAAAAACATATTCTTTATCCATTCATTGGTTAACGGGTATTTAGGCTGTTTTCAAGATTTGACTATTACAAACTGCATAGCTACAAACATGGGTGTGCATATATTGCTATGATAACATGTTTTTAAATCTTTCAGGAAGCAAAAAGGGAAATAGTTGGGTTGAAAGGAACCTCTGGTTTTAGTTTTTTGAGGAATTACCCCACTGATTACCACAGTGGTTGCACCAATCTATACTCCCACCAACAGCAGAGGATTTCTTTTTCTCCATAGCCCTGCCAGCATTTGTTATTGCTTGAGTTCTTGATCAGCTATTCTTTTGAAGATGGAATCTCAGCATTTTTAATTTGTATCTCTCAAATGGCCAGTGAGGGTCTATATTTTGTCATATATTTATTGGTTGTTTTTACTTCTTCATCTGAGAGGTGTCTATTCATTTCAGACATCTATTTTTGGATTGGGTCTTTAAATTTGGGGTGGGGGGTCTGGGGTTTTTTTTACATTCTTTATATATTCTAGATATTAGTCCTTTGTCTGAGCAACACCTGGCAAAAACTTCTGACACTGTGGGTTGTCTCTTCACTCTGTTGGTGGTTTCTTTTGCTATACAGAAGTTTTTTTAATCAGATGAGACCCCAGTTGTTGATTCTTCTGTGTTTGTTCATATAGTCTTTGCCTACACCAGTGTCTTCAAAAGTTCCACCTACTTGATCTTCCAGTAGATTTTGTGTTTCTGTTTTACTATTTAGATCTTTGACCCATTTCAATTTTTGTTTAGTACATGATGAAAGTCATAGGTCTAGGGCCATAGCTCAGGCACCTTCCTGGCAAGCGCAAGGTCATGAGTTTGATCTCTGGTATCAAAAGAAAAAAAGAAAAGAAGGAAGGAAGGAAGAAACAAAGAAACAAAGAAAGACATAGGTCTAGTTTTAATCCCCAGCATGTGGAAAGCCTGTCTTTCCAGCACGATTTATAAAGAGGCTATCTTTCTTTCAGTGAAGGTGTTTGATTCCTTTGTCAAAGATAAGGTAGCAGAGTGTGTCTGGAATTGTTTCTGCGTCTCTGATCTGTTCCACTGATCCTTTGGTCTGTATTTTGGCTTTTTTGTCCATACCATGCTATTTGTTATTACAGTAGCCCTGTAGTATAATTTCAAGTTAGGGACTGTGATGCTCCCTGCCTTGCCTTTGTTGCCCAGAATTGCTTTTGCTGTTCTAGGTCTCTTTTGGTTCCAAATAAATTTTAGGACTGTTTTCTCTAATTCTGTGAGGTATATTAGTAATTTTACTGGGATTACATTATAACAATATACAGTATGTTATAGTATAACAATTTTGGAAGTATGGTCGTTTTCACTGCGAGATCTTCCTGTCCAAGAATGAAGGATATCTTTCCATTTTCTGCTATCTTTTTTATCTTCTTTTTCAGACTACTATAATTTTCAATGTAAAAGTCTTTTACTTCCTTCATTAGATTGAGTCTTAGGTATTTTTTTTGGCTGCTGTTGTGAAAGGTGTTTTTCTCTAACTTCTCTCCGCGTTTGTTATTTGTATACAAAAATGCTACAGGTTTTTGAGTGTTGACTTTGTATCTGGCTACACTACTGAATTTCATTAAGTCTAGAAATCTTTTGGTAGAGCTTTTGGGGTCTTCTGTTTATAGTATCATGTCATCCACAAATAATGATAATTTAACTTCTTCCTTTCCTATCCTTATTCCTTTTTTTTCTTGTGTATTTGCTCTAATGTTTCCAGAACTATATTGAGTAAGAGTGGTGACAGAGAACATGCTTATCTTGCTCCTGATTTTAAAATAAAAGATTTCAATTTTTGCCCACACAGTAAGATATTGGCTGTTGGCTGGTCATAGATGGCTTTTAGCAGATTGAGATAAAGATTATTCCAATTTTCTGTACGGTTTTTATTATGAATGAGTGTTGGACTTTGTTGGACACTTTTTCTACATCCATTGAGATGATCATATGGTTTTGTCCTTAGCTCTGTTAATATGGTGTATTTATTGATTTTATGTATGTTGAACCACCCTCATCCCTGGGATGAATCCTACTTGGTCATGGTGTATAATCTGCTGCATTCTGTTTGCCAGTATTTTATTGAGGATTTTTGCATCTATGTTCATTAGGGAGACTGACTTATAGTTCTATTTCTTGATTGGATCCTTCTCTGCTTTTGTTATCAAGGTAATGCTTGCTTCTAGGAATGAATTTGGGAGTACTGCTTCCCTTTCAATTTCACTAAAAAGTTTGACAAATAGTGGCATTAGAGCTTCTCTAAATTTCTTGTAGAATTCCACAGTGTGGGCAGAGGATTTAGCTCTGTAGCTTAAGTGCCTGCCTGGCAAGCATGAGGTCGTGAGTTCGATCCCCAGTACCAAAAAAAAAAAAAAAAAAAGAATTCCACAGTGTATCCATCAGGGCCTGGGTTTTACTTTGTTGGTATGTTTTTAATTATATTTTCAATTTCATTAACTGATATTAGTTTATTTAGAATTTTTATATCTTCTTGACTAAAATCTGGTAATTCATTTTAATCTAGGAATCTGTCCATTTCTTCTGCATTTTCATCTTATTAAAATATAGGTTCTCAGGCCCTAGGTGTTTTGTTTGTTTGTTTGTTTTGTTCTCAGGATCTGTTGTGTGATTTTACTCTTTTCACTGCTAACTGCATGGCTCTGAATCTTTCCTTTTTTAAAATAAAGTTGGTTAAAGGTTTATCAATTTTATTTAATCTTTCAAAGAATCAACCCTTCTATTCACTAATTCTTTATATTGTTCTCTTAGTCTCCCTTGCGTTAATTTCTGGTCTCATTTCCTCCTCCATACAATCTTTGGGCTTGACTTGTTCTTCTTTTGCTAGGAGCTTGAGGTTCAACATTAGGTTGTGTATCTGAGTAACACAGTGTTGTATCTGTGTGCAAATGTCCCCACTCCCAGAGCCTCACATGGTCACAGGTGGGGCTTAGCAGAGATGGCTGGATCTAGTAGCCCATTGATTGCTTTCACATAGTTCTGGGTGTGGATAACAGGAAGACTCACGCCTATCAGCCATACTGTTCACCTGTCACATAGTGTGACATTTTATATTTTCATTTTCGACATAGTAAATACAGTTATCTTTTCTTATCTGCCTTAGTCTGCCCAAAGGGCATATAGCCTGGATACAATACAAGGGACAGAAAGAAGGCTGCTGCCACTGCTTGCTGCTTCTCTGCCACTTTGTTGCTTTGGTGTCTTTTTCTTGCCATAAACTGTTTCTCCTCTGTGATGCTCATCTGCCACGCCCCCCTGCCTGAGAGCCAGCCACTATGGACTAAAACCTCTACAAACTGCGAGTTAAATAAACCTCCAATTCTTTGAGTGTCGAGTATTTGTCTCATTAATAAAAGTCACTAAGACAGATAATGTTGGCAAAGCATAGAGCCTGATGTAAGATACACTCCCCAAATCTGGTGGTTAACGTTACTAACCTGTTCCAAGTGACTATACTGGTGAGTGGGCCACTGAGACCCAACCCAAAGTTTCTTGACTCCAAGAACTATGAGAAGCCTTTGTAATCTGCACATGGTTACAGGACATACTTGTCTCCAAATATTTCACGTCACATGTTTTCAGGGTGCAGCAGGTAGCTCGCCTTCTAAGTCCCACAAGGAGCAAGTGGGGACCCTTCCCAGTGGGTGACAACACTGACGCACATGCTTGAACTTACTTAGCTAAATACTTACAGAAGATAGATGATATTAAGTCTCCCAAACAGCTTCTGGGTAAATTTTCTAATGAGTTTTTGGATACAATAAATATCCTGTGATTCTGTTCTTCGGCAGTGAACCACTTCTGCCTTTCCTCTGGGAGAAGTGAGTATGGACATTTTGTCTCCTGTTCCCAAAAGAGAGGACAAAAGTCTACATTAATCTGAGACAAAAAGTTGCTCTACAGAAGTCGCTAAACTGGACATTAACTCAATTTTTGTATGGTCAGAGAGAATGTGGTGTGCAAGCAGTGGTCCCTGGGAGTGCCTATGTCCCCTGGGAGTGTCCCCTGGGGGCGTCAATTTCTCCTAGGAGTGTCTGTGTCCCCTGGGAATATCCCCTGGGGTGTCTGTGTTGACTGTCTCTATAAGCCAGCTTCAGTGATTCTCCACTGGACAGCAAAGCTTCTGAGATTTTGCCTCTCTAGAAATCCCTAAAGTGTATTCTTTGTTTTCAACAAAATTGCTTCAGTCTTCTAATAACAGGATTGAAAAACTGGAAGGATTTATTTACTGATCCAGTGTCCAGCATATTTAATCATCCACTTTGCCTACAGCACATGATCAGGAGGTACAGGGGAAATACTGAGAGCTGCTGCCCAACTCCCAAACGGAGCTCCCTGCTGGAGTCCTGAGGACAGCAGTCTTGAGAGATAGTTGGAGACAAAAAAGTCCTGTGGCCAAATATGTGTATAGTGGCCAGGGGTCACCTTGGCCACTGCTATCGCTGGAAGTGTCCCTAAAAGCACATGTGTTTGGTCAGCAGCCTACAGCACTCCTGGGAGGTGTCAGAACCTTTAGGAAGAGAGGCACACTGGAAGGAAGCTGAGTCACTGGGACCTTTCCTTGAGAAGGTGTTGGGATCCTCAGCCTTTTCTCTCTCTCTCTCTCTCTCTCTCTCTCTCTCTCTCTCTCTCTCTCTGCTTTCAGGCCTCCTCCTCTGTCATATACTCCCATCAGGAGACACAGGGACACCACAGCCCATCCAACAGGGCCAAGCAGCCTTGGACCAAAACCCTTGAAATGGTGAGCCAAAATAAACCTTTCCACCTGGTAAGCTGATTGTCTCAGGTATTCTGTCATAGTGATAGGAAGACTAACATAATCATTAAAGGCTTTGAAAAGCTCCATAATAGTAACGTGCTTTCCCAATCTTTTCTGAGCAGAATGGCAGCAACTGGTGGAGAAAAGTTCTACAAAGACACTTTGGGAAATGCTGCTTACAGGAACAGAAGGCCACTAGATAGTTTCAAACTCTCTCAGTATCTCAGGCTGTCTCTCTCTTCTCTCTCCTCTTTCTTTCTCCCTAAAGAAAACAATTTATTGTACACTAACGAGTGAGCTTAAAAACAGGGAAATTCATTTTCAGCAGCATGTAGGCCCTGAGAATAATATGGAACATTCCCTGTACCCAGAAGGCTGGCTTGTGGTAACTTCTTCTCCAGAGAACACCAGTATTTCCACTTCTACTATATATTTCATCTCTGGCAATTTTTCAATATAAACAGGTTTACACAGTATAGTTTTCCTCATAGAATATATACTTTCATCTTGCTGTTATTTCCATAAACCAAACAACTTGAGTGCTGCAGGATCTGGAAACAGGACTGGACTGAGCTTCTTTTTGCTTTATCAGAGGAGGAAACCAAGGCATAAGAAGTGAAGTGACTTTCCTCAGAACACACATTTTGGTACAGAAGTAGGACCTCGGGCATCTTCTGCCAGCACAGCCTCTGTCCCTGCCCCCCTCCCATATGCTCTGTGGGTAAACAGTCCCTGTCCTCATTGTCCTCTGGGCTTCAGATTAAACTTCAGCTCAACCGCCCTTAACACACACTTTCACCATCAGGTGCAAAATATGGGGTGATGCAGAGGGCACACTGAGGAGACAGCAGGACAGCTAGGAGTCGTGCAGGGGCCTCTGCCACCAATTTTTCAAGCTTCCAAAGGGCTTGAACCAGCACCCAAGGCAAGCCCCACTCCCACGGCAGTGTATCCTGTATCCTGAGTCCTGTATCACTCAAGCTCACAAAAACTGATAGGAGGACATCAAAATGCCAGTTTATTCATTTCTTAATAATTTCCCATTTTACAAGGAGAAAACCAACAGAGGTGCCTTGAGGTATTTCTGCAGCCCAGGCAGTCACCAAGGTACAGGGGCTGAGGATAGGTGCAAACCATTGTTGCTGTCTGCTGTATGGCCATGCCCTGCAACCCTGTGTCCAGCAACCTCAGTGAACTTGCCCCTGCCAGTCTCTGCTTCAGTCTGGCAGAAATGCTGTCTCAAAAAGCAAAGAAAGGAAATTTTGGTACTTGTGTTACAACTCCAGAACTGGAGACATCGTCTCCAGTTTTTTAAACCATACTCTGCATAAATCAATTAACATGTCTTCTAAACTGTGGCACACTTCCTTTGCAGATCAGCCACAGGAGAGCCAAGCTATCAGGACAACAGACTCTAAACGAGTCTAAAAAGTAAGTCTGTTTACAGTAGTTATTAGAAACAGAGAAAAGAGAACTAAAAATCGAGAAAATTATTAAAAATTATTAAAAAATAGAAAAAGTGGAAAATATGGTTATTAATATTTAAACTAGTTGCATAGTTTAAAGCATAAGACTGAAAAAAATGAATAAAGACGGCTACAAATAAATTGTCTAGAAAGAAGCAAATAGGAAATGTGGTTGAGACATGTAATATAAGCAATGTCTTATAGGTGGTTAGAAGCGGGGATGCTTTGTGTGGAGCAGGGTAGGAGGTACATAAGAAATCTTTGTACTTTCTCAATTTTTCCATGAACCTAAAACTCCTCTTTAAACCTTAATTTTACAACTTCTCTTAACCATTCATTAACTCTGCTATTTCTGACAGCAGGTAAAGTACTGCATCAGCTAACATTTATCGGGCATTTTACACAGATTTCTCTGCAGTCCTAAAGGTATTAGAATTAGTATTAGTATCTTTGTTTTATTGTTCCAAGGTACTGGAGTTAACAAAATTTAGGTATTAAAGGCACGATAGCAATTTTACACTTTCTTTACCATAGGGCTTAGTTACACTGATTTGTTCTCACTTTTCCCTCACATCTGGTATTTTCCGCAATGCTTGGTGTTTGCAGCGCGGCCTCGCGCACTCCACGGGAACTCGACCCCTGAGAGGCATCCCCAGCCACTGTGGGATTTAGAAACGCCTCGCCTCCGTTCAAACTCCAAGCCTTGGCGAGCGAACGCGTCGCCACCGTCCGCAACCCGCGGCGAGGGCGGACTGCAAAGCCGCGCGGCGCCTAGTTAGTTAGCCCCTAGTTCAGCTCCTCTCCCCGGGCCGCCGGCCGCGGCTCCTGAGGGCCTCTGGTTTTCCCGGGCCCGCAGACCGACGCCTGACGCGCCGCAGACCCACCTCTCTGCGATTCGGGAGGCCTCACTTTACCCGGACTCCGGGAAGACGCGAATCCCCGTCACCACAGAAACCGTGCCTGGTTACGGCGCGGACATGACGTCAGAGGTCAGCGTCAAGTTCCGCTTCCGGTTCCGACCAGCTTGTTTTTAGATTCGGCGGTCTGCGAGCCTTAGGAGCGGGTTTCTGGCATCTTAACGCGGGCGGCGTTCCGCGGAGGTGTGCTCTGGAGACATGGCGGCCTCCACAGCGGCCGGGAAGCAGCGAATTCCCAAGGTGGCCAAGGTAGGCGATGGCGGCGCCGGCGGGGAAGGGTGCCCGGGCGGAAGTGTGCTGTTCCGGAGGCTCCCGGTGCGGGCCCGAGGGAAGACAGGAGGAAGGCAGGGTCGGCCGGGAGTCGTGGCATCCGGGGCGCTGTCATCGTCGGGGTCGTGTCTCCCAAAGCGCGATTCTGGGGAGCAGCAGCGAGGTCGCTCCGCGGAGCTTTGCATTTAGCAATACCCGAAGGAAACGCGAGTGTCTTAAGGATTTTCAGTCAGGACGTCCCGTTTCAGCTGGAGTGAAGGCTGAATGGGAATTAGCCCAGCCGATGTTGGGGCTCTTGAGAGTACATATCATGTGAGCTGCTTTATAAGCAATGCATTTATCTGATGGTTTCGTCAGTGATTGATGTCGGACCGAGGACTGAATATGTGGGGGCCTGGCTCTCAGCTTTAACAGATATTTTGCCTCCAGTCTGTCATTTTCTGCCCAGAGCTCCCTTGAGCTTGACCTTCAGGTACCTTGGTTAGATGACTTCTACTGCACCTATGCTCATTCAATAAAGAGCTGTCATCATTATTTCACACGTGTCATTGTCATTTCTTACAAGTCACTACTTTTTTGATTGAGACGTGGTCTCACCGTGTTGTCCAGCGGGGCTCTAACTTGTAGGCTCCAGTGGTCCTCCCCACCTTACCCTCTCTAGTAGCTGGGACTCCAGGCCTGCACCACCGTACCTGGCTTTTCAGGTCCATAAAATTTTATTGGGCACCACTGGTTCAACAAAAATCGAATGCCAACCACATGCATAATTTAAATCTGGCCTCATAGCCAGATTTAAAAAGCGCAAACAGGTGACCTTAATGTTAGTAATATATTTTAACCTAGCATATCTAAAATATGATTTCAACACGCCATTGTTTAAAAGTTTCACGAGAGTCTGTTCTTTTTCGTATACTAAGTTTTACAAGCCAGTGTGTGTTTTAGGCTTACAGCCCCAGATTGGCCTCACCGAATGACTGGTGGCCACTGTGTTGGACAGCATAACTCTGAGACCTCGTGAAGCTTAGAGTCTAATGATGGGAACAGCAAAAGTTTAAATTGACTTAAAATACTGGCCATGGTGGTGGTGCATACCTATAATCCCACCACTCAGGAGACCAAGGCAGGAGGATAGAAGTGAGTTTGAGACCAGTCTGCACTACAGACTGTGTGTCATCGGTCAGTCAGTCAGTCGACTTAAAATGTTATGAAGAACCCAACAGAGTCATCCACAAGGAGCATTAAAATAAGTTGAAGAATTCTGTAAATAGAGGTTGGAATGGATAAGAAGCCATTTACATCTTGGTAAAACAAGGCTTCTAGTGAAAGTTTTACCTAGATAGCTATAGAGTTTCTTATTTTCATCTAAAAGGGAAAATGTCCTTTTTTATTCTTGCAACCTTTTTCTCTTGAGGCTTTCAACCATTTATAATCAATACCATGTATAAGAGAAAACTACATTTTCATCAGCCTCATAAAGGAATGTGAATATGTCACACATAAAGGGCCTTCTATAATCACACTTAAGTTCACATCCTAAAAGGTATATGCTTGTTTCTTAAACCTTCTAAAACCCTGTACAAAGAGCTTCAACCAAAAATAGAAATGTCTTCTTTCTTACAAGGTAAAAAACAAAGCTCCAGCGGAAGTACAGATAACTGCTGAGCAACTCTTAAGAGAAGCCAAAGAAAGAGAACTTGAGCTTCTCCCACCTCCACCTCAGCAGAAGATCACAGATGAAGAAGAGTTAAATGATTACAAGCTAAGGAAAAGGAAGGTCAGTCAGCATGGTATCTTTCAGTCTGTTGAATTGGTGTGCTCTGTAACATATGATGAGATCATTATTCTAACCACTTGAATAATATAACTTCTGGTTACTGCATCTCACTGAATGGTATAAAATATATCATGAGTTGTGTGTTTAACAGAAATTAAGTCTGCCAGAGACATGAGTTTTGATGCTGGCAAGGCGGGTGGCAGTCTGACAGATGGAACCAGTGACACTTGGAAGAGAGGCATACAGGCCACCTGGCAGGGCTTCTGTCTGGGCTTCAAGAGCTGTCACCTGGGAAGAACCATATGAAGCTGGGGGATTTGATTCAACCTCTAGAGTATGGATAATTTTAAACCACTGATGCTGTTATGTCTTGCTATTTTCAGTGTACTAGGCATACAATTCTAAGAATTACTAAGAAAATTTAAAGGTAATATTCAAAAAGTCTTCTTTTGAAGAACATATTAAAGTATCTGCTGTCATGAGCAGCAGGAGAAAATAGCAACAATTTGCTAATTCTTTATAGTTATCTGTTATAGTTTTTAGTTTTAGTTTTCTCTTTATTTACATGGAAGACTTTAAAAGACACCTGCAATTATAGCCTGTGAAGAAACCTGTGATTGACACCTGTGATTGCTTATTCCTCAAGGATTCCTGAATGTAGCTTTTCTTAAATAAAAACAGAATGAATACTTTCTTAGTAGGAAGTTCACAATAGAGAGAGTGCTGTCATTTGTAGTCATTTTTTCCATTAACTTGACCTTTTTGGCTTCTCCAGACTTTTGAAGATAACATAAGAAAAAACAGGACTGTGATTAGTAACTGGATAAAATACGCACAATGGGAAGAAAGTCTAAAGGAGATTCAGAGGTAAGACTGAGAGTGCAATTTTGTATATATAGATGTCATAAGCTGACATTTAAAAAAACATCAAGAAGAACTTATTGCTGATAGTGTAATTTCACATGCAAAGATGTCATACATTAACAGATTAAAAAGTAGAAAAAGTTAAGGCACAAGTTAGAGAATGTGACTTTGGTGACAGTTGTCAGTTTGTGTCCCTTGGGACCCCAGTGTTCCTTTAAGAAGTCTCAGGCACTAAAATGGCGGTCGGGAGATGAGGCAGGAAGGTCTTGCCAGCACACTGTAAGTAGAGAAGTGTGGAGTTGGCTGCTGTATTTGTCGGCCTTCTGTATTACCTAGATTTTAAAAAGTGCTCTGCTGAAAACCAACAGCTAGTGAAATAAAAATTGTAACCTGGCCCTTCCTGTCATCCATTCCCTCTGGATTTGCCCTCATCCCTCTGTGTCTGCTGTGCCTAGGAACCTGCCGCTCCCCAAACCCATCATTCCTCCTGCTGTGACACTGGCTGTGCTGTGCCACGCAGTCCACAGCAGCCCCCTTCCCCCAGCACGGCCTCCTGGCCATGGCCAGCTCCCTGCAAATTCATGATTCAGGCACTGCCTACTCCCAAGACTTCCTCCACATCTCTTCTTTAATCCTGTTTCCTGTGCAGAATCTGAGAGTCACGTTTGTCACACTGTGTTACAGTTCCATGCTTGTCTGTCATTCTAGTCGGTAAGGTATTAGAGAATATCTTATGTGCTCCCGTATGATCCCCAGAGCTGCAGATAGCCTGGAAAAACTGCTACATATGTTATATGTACTGTTTCTCATGCCTTCCAAATCTTCTTTAAGGGCTCGATCCATATACGAGCGTGCTTTAGATGTAGACTATCGAAATATCACACTCTGGCTGAAATATGCAGAAATGGAAATGAAGAACCGGCAAGTGAACCACGCCCGAAACATCTGGGACCGGGCCATCACAACTCTGCCTCGAGTCAACCAGTTCTGGTATGCTTCTTGTCCAACCAACAGCCTTTGTGGACTAGAACAGTTGCAGATATCTGTATTTATTTTCATAGTTACCATCATTGTGTATATTTAACATCCTTTTTCATTAAACATACTCTAACTGCTTTTTAATGTCTCACTCTATTGAGTCATAATCCTAATGTTTAATAGTTAAGGAATTAGAGCTAAACCTTTGTAATCTTTTGTGCATAAGAAACTTCTTGTTGAAGTATAATGTTTAAATACCTTCTTTTTTTTTTTTTTTTTTTTTTTTTTGAGACAGGGTCAGGCTGGCCTTGAGCTCACTTTGTAGCCCAGTCTGGTCTTGAACTCACAATGATCTTCCTGCCTCAGCCTCCCAAGTGCTGAGATTACAGGTGTGTGCCACCATGACCAGCAAATTATGCAATTTTTTAAGAAAAAATGCCATTTTTTTCCCTAGTGGCACATCCTTTTTCAGGCCACATTTAAAGATGAGAACGTGTTTGATTTAAGATTAGACAAGATAACAAAGGAAGAACTAAAGATTCCACAGATAGCATCTCCCTCAGTGCCCTGACCACTGTCTCGGGTGGCTCTGTTGCAGGTACAAGTACACATACATGGAGGAGATGCTGGGCAATGTGCCCGGGGCTCGGCAGGTGTTTGAGCGCTGGATGGAATGGCAGCCCGAGGAGCAGGCCTGGCACTCGTACATCAACTTCGAGCTGAGATACAAGGAGGTGGAGCGGGCCCGCACCATCTACGAGCGCTTCGTCCTTGTGCACCCCGATGTGAAGAACTGGATCAAGTACGCCCGCTTCGAAGAGAAGCACGCGTACTTCGCCCATGCCCGCAAGGTGTACGAGAGAGCAGTGGAGTTCTTTGGAGATGAACATATGGACCAACACCTTTATGTTGCCTTTGCCAAATTTGAAGAAAATCAGAAAGAAGTAAGTATTTCAAAACTTGATTGCGTTGCACGGCAAAGTAGAAAAAGGTGACACTGGGTGCGCAGTGAGTTGCTTCCCGTCCTCATTCACTTCTTATAGGTCACGGGGCGCAGGCTGGGAGCTGAGCAGTTGTGCAGTGTGTTGTAACTGCCTGATTTTTGTTGTCTTTGAAAATGAAGTATGACAGACATGCTTTAGGTTTTAAGGAGAGCCCCTAGCTGCCTCTGGAGAACACGTTGGGCAGGGGAGGCAGTAAAAGCAGAGCCTAGCAAGACCAGGGGAGCCGACTGACACAGTTTGGCTTAGCAGTATTTCACTGTACGCACTGACGTCGTTCATTTATAGTACTAGTCTGTCTTGGTTGTTTGAAAAGAAAGTTTGTTTTGCTTGTTTCTTTTTGTGTTGGAATCTTTTTGGTTTATGTCCAGTACTGCTTTGAAGATAATGGTAGTGTAGTTACTTGTTACTCCCTTATTATTTGGTTATGAAATTTTGTTTTTTCATAAAATAAAAACGGTGTGAGACTGGCAGGGTAGGACTGTGTTAAAAGAGTTGGAGGAGTGAGGAGGAAACAGAGGACCCCTGGGCCTGGTGTGTGCAGGTGTGACTGCTAGTGTCACCTGCCCACATTGGGAAGTCCCCTCGGGTGGGGAGGATGATCAGCCAGGTCCCGTTAGAAGCTCTGCCCCAAACCTCCAGCTGGCAGCACTCAGCAGGCAGTGTGGTGCGAGGAGCTGGAGTAGTGCAGTCCTGTCCGACACAAACACCTTCAAGCAGGCGGAAGGGAAATCTCATTTCACTGCCCAGCATCTGACTGAGAAGTCAGGTTAGATGGTGGCGCAGTCATTCTCCAGGCTGTTACCAGAATGAGCACATGGTGTTATGGATGCTAATTGGGACATCTGCTTCTAGTTCGAAAGGGTACGTGTCATCTACAAGTATGCCCTGGATAGAATCCCAAAACATGAGGCCCAGGAGCTCTTTAAAAATTACACCATCTTCGAGAAGAAGTTCGGTGACAGGCGGGGCATTGAGGACATCATTGTGAGCAAGCGGAGGTTCCAGTACGAGGAGGAAGTGAAGGTGAGTGTGAGGGAAGGGGTAGTGGCCGGGATTGCAGAAGGTGCGCCCCTGCCTGGGTGCACTGTCACTCAATGTGCCTGCCTACTTCATACCGGGTGCACAAGCCACTGGTGTGGACCTAGGCTCAGTTCCGGAGGAAGGTGTAGTGGAGGCGGAGTGGTTGATCCCCAAGTCTGGCTTAACTGCAGAACTAGACGCTTGCTAGCTGTGTCCCATCCCCAGCTTCACCTGTAAAGGACTTCCCACTGCAGTTTGCCTTAACTGTTCTGCTGAAGCAAAACATTTCTGCTTACCAGAGGAATTTCAGTTTCTCAAGAGTGGGACTAGGGCTGAGGCTGAATCAGGTGGTAATGAGTGAGCTACGCTTAAGAGGAGTCACTATCAGTTGGAAAAGCAGGGTTGACAGTTGTGAGCATGGTATAATTCCATTGTCATATTATGATAAATACGACGTCCTGTATGTAAGCAAATGCATTAACATTAACATAGGTACCTTGGTAGGGAGTAGTCCTCTTGACTGTGGGTGGGACTTTGCCGAAGGATTCTTAGCCAGTGCCCTGCGTCTGTGGTCCTTTCTCTCTTCTGTTTGTACAGTCTCAGGAGTGGTGGTTTTAAAGTTGAAACTCTGGGTAAAATGTAGGGCACAAATTACTAGAAAGAGGCGCAAGCCCTCCTTTTGGCTCCCATAGCCGGGCGTAGAGCCCTTGGTTTCCTCTCACTGAGGAGCCCCTCATTTCCAGGCTAACCCCCACAATTACGACGCGTGGTTTGATTATTTGCGCTTGGTGGAGAGTGACGCCGAAGCAGAGACCGTGCGGGAAGTCTATGAGAGAGCGATTGCCAATGTCCCTCCCATCCCCGAGAAGCGGCACTGGAAACGCTACATCTACCTGTGGATCAACTACGCGCTCTACGAGGAGCTGGAGGCAAAGGTGAGAAGCCGCTGCCCTTGGACTTAGCTCCCCCCAGGTATAGCAATGCTGGTTACAATCCTCAGAAAGCAAAGGCATTTGTGTTGAATATTCTCACAGGCCCCTCTCTGTAACACTGTAGACTTTCCGTGCCTATTCGGGGTAGTGGTGGGGGGTTTTGGTTTATCTTCTTGTTTTGCAACGGCAAGCAGAAATGCAGAAAGGACACCAGGATTGGAGGCAGATTTATTCACCGGCACTGATAATCAGAATATCAAGTCCTGATCTCTGGTGGTCTAGGGCTTATATGAGATGAGCAGGGAGTACAGAGGTGGAGTGGCTTATCCACTGGGGACTGGTTTATACAGTGTGCATCACATTGACCTGCTATTTCTAAGAGACATCAGCAACTGGCAGAAACTGTTACCTGGCCAACTAAGACACTGAAACTGGCAGGGGTGGGGAGGGGACGGGATGGATTTTCTGCTACAGTTTAAACCTTGAGGCACAAGATGCCATCTGAAATTCGAAAGGTATCAAGGAACCAAACCTTTCTTAATTTCCCGGGTGCCCTCAAAAATAAGGATCACAGCTAGATTCCATATTTTTGCTTTCAGTAAAAAATTAACCAATATTTTCAGATAATAGGTAAAGATTAACCAACCTCCTCCTCTTGATATCAGGCTGTAAAACGTCTTCGTTTCTTTCTGTCAGGCAAAAGGCCTTTCTGCTAAGAAGCACTCAGTTTGATGGCTTTATTGTGTTTTTTTTGCTTTTTGTTTTTTAATTTTATTTAAAGAGAAGAAAGGAAAAATAAAAACAGAATAAAGGGTAGCAACAATACAGAATTCCAAGGGAAAAAGGAAAAGAACAACAACAAAAAAACCTAAGATTATTACTTGACAAATTACATACTGACTTCTTGGAAATAGTTGTTCAAATTATAAAGTTAAAACATGTAAAGTAGACATTCAAACATTGAGTCTGTTATCAGTTCTGTTCCACGATCTGACAAAAAAAACCCCAGCAATATGATCATCCATCTTACCCACTCAAATATACATTCAATTATATCAAAAGGGTAAAATTAAACACAACAAGACAGAACAAAGTGGATCACAAGAAAGCATTGTAAGGGACATAAATTCCAAAACTAGACAGTCGGAGATACTCACTCTCTATCGTATTGACTCTTGTTTTCTTCCAAATAGTTGTCCATATTGTCACATACAGGGAATTCACATGAAACAACATAGTATGGAATTGATCTGAGCAGGACGAGGAGGGCATTTCAGGTTTTCAAGACCAGACAATAGGGAAGCCGAGAATGGCTGTCATAGTGTCTCTCATTCTCCTAAAAACAGCTGTCCATACCTTCGTGTGTGTTGAACTTAAAAAAAAACAAGCTAAAATCACTTTGAACAAAGAATGATAATTTTGCTGGATTACGCATCATGACATTATGGAATCAGCACTGGGTACTGTAGTGTCTCTTTTTCTTCAAAGTAGTTGTTCATTTCAACATGTGTTATATAGTTGGTTCTCGTAAACTGTTTATAAGCTCTACACATGGATGAGTTTCTACATGTATATCTATCCTTTCTGTGTTAGAGGTAAAAACAAAACAAAGCAAGATAAAACAAAACAATTCCTAGAAACGCATGAAGCAAAAAAGTCATATATAATCGCAATACAAGGTGATCTACAATGGTTACCATGATGTCTCAGCAGTACGTAACAACATTAATAAAAACGAAGCATTGGAGATATTATAAGACTTCAAAAGCAAGTAATAATCAAACCAGAGTGGGTATCTTAGTGAATCTTGTCATCTTCAGTGTTGCCTATACTCTTAGACTTGATGCTATCAATCATAAGAGATTTAAATAAAATCAGTCAATACAAAGTAGCAATCTAACAAACCAGATTCAAATAAGATCAGTCATAATAAGACAGTATAAGTTATAAAGGGCTTCAGATTAAGTTGATAGGAAATTAGGGCTGATTACCATAATATGTCCTCTTACTTTTGGGATAGCTGACCATGTCAAGTCTAGTGTAAGTAGACAAACTGGAACAGCACGTAGTCCAAGCAGAGTGATGAGAATAATGTAAATTTTAAATCTTGTTACCCAATTAACAATATCCTCTGCCTTCCTTTTTTAGACAATTCCTCCCCTTTCACTCCTATGGGGTGCACTGCTTGTTTTGGGTCCCACTGCCTCCCTATATGCATCTCAATGGACCCTCCTGATCTACTCTGCCTGTGTTTCTCTCTGTTACTATTTCAAGGCCATCTATACTAGAGATTACAGCCAATCCTCTCTGCCTTATTTCTGCTATTCTGTTTTTCTGCCATTGGTTGTTTATTTTTCTGTTCCACTCCACTATCTGCCTCGTTCACTGAGGCCTCTCTGCGACTGTTCCTGAAATGCTCGTGTTCTTGTTCTCTCTCCCTAGAATGTCCTTCAGTATTTTTTGTAGAGTTGGATTGGTGGTCACAAATTCTCTAGTTCCTCTTTGTCATGGAAGCATCTTGCTCCTCCATTAATTTCTAGAGAGAGTTTTGCAGGATACATCAATCTGGGCTGGAGGTTATGCTCCTTCAGGGCTTGAATTACTTCACTCCAAGCTCTTCTTGACCTAATGGTCTCTGCCATGATTTTGATGGGTTTTCCTTTATAGGTGATCTGTTTCTTTTCTCTGATGGCTTTTAATATTCTGTTCTTATGTTGAATTTCTGGGATCTTGATTATTATGTGTCTAGGTGTAGCTCTGTTTTGGTTGTAGGTGGCTGGAGTTCTGTATGCTTCATACATCTGCATATCATTTCCTTTTTCTATGCTTGGGAAATTTTCCTTAATGATTTCTGTGAATAGCCTTTGCAATTCCTCTGTTTTGACTCCTGCTTCTTCATTCACATGCTTTATT
>PVJX010000179.1:118817-144679 GCA_004027295.1 Dolichotis patagonum | reverse complement strand
ACCTCTAGCCTTCCAATTGTTACTGCCTGCTCCCTTGTTATTTTTAAGAGATCTTCCCTTTCATGACCCCACATTGCAAGCCTGTGTTCAATTTTTGATAGTCTATCTTTGGTTTCTTTCAAGCAGTTTTGCCAGCTTTCTATGGAGTCTTTAGTTTCCTGATAATCTCTTTGAATTTGCTTCATGAATTCTAGGGTTTTTTTGTATTCTTCATTAAATGTTTCTCTCCTTTTGTGATCGTCCAGTCTTCTGTCTATGTCTTCTTAAGAGGTGCCCAGTCTTTCTTTTATTAATCTACTCATCTCTTGTTTAATTTGAATTAATATTTCAGTTTTGATCCCGCTTACGAGGTCCTAAAGATCTCTTTATGTCCGCTAACGCTGTGTTTGATGTTGCATGTTTGCTGCCCTCAATCTCTTTTGTATTTACTTCTCCTGGATCAGTGTTCTCAGGGTTGGGGGCTGGGTTTTTTTTTTTATTTCTCCCTCTCATCATGTTTTTGGTTCCTTCCATACAAGTGTATAGTGCAATTCCCAGCCCCTTTTCTTGTTGGTTAAAATTCCTCTAGAGGGCATAGGCTAGGAGCTTCTGCCCTCTGCCTTCCACTATCAGAGATTGAAGTTCAAGCATGGGCAGTGTGCGCTGGCTCCTCTCCCCCGGGGCAGTCAACCTTTGCAGGTCTTCACTGTGTCAGCGTGTGGCTGTGCTCAGGGAATTAATTTGTAGCAACCCACTGGGTCCCAGCCAGGGGCACGGCCCAATCCAAGCAGATTCCACCAATCTGCTCGGCGAGGGGAGCAACCAACTGAAGCCACTTCCTTATGGAGTTAGGGCTGTCCTGCCCAAATCCAACATGTCTTCCAGTCGGTTTCCCCTTTCCTGTGGGAGGGTCTTATTCCCATCACTCACCAGGTGTTGATGCCGGTCCCTGAGAACTGCTGGGATCCCAGACCTCTGACTTCAGCGCGGCTGTGGCGCAAATTCACCGTGCCTCTGGGTGGGTCGTGTGCAGGGCCAGGTCCAGGCGAGCCGCACGCAGGGATGTTGGGCTCCACGCTCCGCCCGCTCAAGCCAGTCACATTGGTGCAGTTCGGCCCGTCAGGTCGCTCTCAGGCAGGAATTCTGGTAGCTTGAGGAGAGCGCTATGCTTGCTGATCTTAGCTTCACTAATGATAGCCCCGGGACCTCATATTTGAGCGGTTTTTTTAACTTTAGTTTGTTCCTGGGTTGAGAGAGTCCATCTCTCTCTGTTTTTAACATCTCTCTGTGTTTAACACCCTGTCTCTCCAGGGTGTTAAATTCTGGCATTTAAGCTATCTCTCTCAGAGAGGATCTCCTGCTACCTACCGGTCCGCCATCTTTGGAAACTGTTGATGGCTTTATTGTTGGTGATTTTTTTTTTTTTTTTTTTTTTTTTGTACTCGGGGTCAAACTCATGACCTTGTGCTTAGCAGGCAAGTGTTTCAGCCACTAGCTAAATCCTCTGAGCTTGTTGGTGATTCTTAAAGGAAAGTTTGATGGCCAAAAGCACTTCACCCTTGTGACTGTAAATGGATTCAGTGTCTGACAACAGCAGCTTGAGCAAACATTCATCGCAGGGAGTGTACATTTTCACTGGCATTCATAAAGTTAATAGAATTAGTCTTAGCAACAGATGTCAGTATTGTGTGACATTTTCTTATCCTGATACAGGATCCTGAAAGGACAAGACAGGTCTATCGAGCCACTCTGGAACTAGTTCCACACAAAAAGGTACGCATGCTTGAAAGTGTTGAGTCTTAAGCTAGCTAAAACCCTCTGGATATCTGTGAGTGACAGTATTTATTGACTATTTCCTTGTGCTCAGCACCATGAAAAACATAAGAATGAAATGTGCTCCTTAACCTCTGAAAATAGCAAATGATAGAGCCAGCCCTGCAGAGATTCAGAGGAAGTGGGAAAAGCTGAATGGCTGGAGTGGGAGGAGGAAGACACAGCGCAGTACGGGTGGAGATGCATGGCAGAGTGCAGTGGCTGGGTACATGCATGGGCAAGTGAGCAGGTGCCTTTTCTGGGATGACAGATGTCAGTACTGCTATGCTTCCCAGCATGAGAAAGGAAATGTGTTTCCTGCTTTAAAAGTGTCCCCAAGCTGCCTTCCTGGGATAGATGTAAGGTGGTCTGCCCGCCTCAGGCAGCCCATAAACAGGGCTTGGTCTAGGCAGAGACTGCTGCGTCATGACATAAAGTAACATCAGTCTCTTTGTGTGTTTTCTAGTTCACATTTGCCAAGATGTGGTTATATTATGCACAGTTTGAAATAAGACAGAAAAATTTACCATTTGCCAGACGAGCATTGGTAAGTAAAGACCAAGATGCTGCATAAAATTCTATGAGAAGGAAATTAGAATCCCAGTGCTTACAAATTTGTAATTCCTATTTAAAAAACAACAGATGTTAAAACAAGCAGCCCTTGCAAAGACACTGGGTGGCAATGCTTGAATCATTTCAGTTAGCCAGGGCAAGTAAGAAATGTCTACAGCTCTGGTAGGAGATCTAGCCTCAGCCTCATCTGATTCTGTGCAAAGTGGTGGTATATAAGACGCACCTTTCTTTCACTAACTGTTCAACAATTCTGAATGAGGGCAAACACTGTCTAAATACAGTGTTCTTCACGTAAGCCACTCTCACCTGGGCTTGGGCAGGAATTCAGGTCTGTCCTTCAGTTACCTTTTTAAAGGGGTTTTTCCAGACATGAAATCCATGTTTCATAGGGAATCTGAGTTTAAATAAGTTTAAGTAAATTGGGAGCATTGCCTCTCACTGTGAGCCTGGGCCTTTTTGTCAGCTGCATGAGAGAGAAGTTTCCTGGGGTCATTTGTCCAGACCAACAGTGCAGTCAATGCCCCAGGTGACAGAATGGCCTGCCATGACACCTTGCAGGGTGTGTCCTCAGCAGTGGATGGCCCCTATCCATAGGGACAGTGCCTGTGCCCATTGACCCCATGAAGACATCACAGTGGCCTGGCCATTTTATTTTCCAGGGAACAGCCATAGGCAAATGTCCAAAGAACAAGTTATTTAAAGGTTACATAGAATTGGAGTTGCAGCTTCGAGAATTCGACAGATGCCGGAAGCTTTATGAAAAGTTCCTGGAATTTGGACCTGAAAATTGTACCTCCTGGATTAAATTTGCAGAACTGGAGACAATCCTTGGTGACATTGACAGAGCTCGGGCCATCTACGAACTGGCCATCAGCCAGCCACGCCTAGACATGCCAGAGGTGAGGGCCTTGGTGGAACCTCATTTTGTTTTAGCCACTTCTCTTGTGGTCCTATAGACGGCCATCTAAATGTACATTTCAGATGTAAAGATGTTCATCTAATCTACAGACGCTCCATCAGACTGGGGTTTTCCTGTCTGTAGGATAGGAGTGTTGACAGCTAGGATGAATTGGGCTATAACGGGGAACAGGATTAGCTTCCTTCCTGCCCTGGGAAGGCTAAAGGGAGGGGAAAGAAGCCCAGGCACGGCAGCCTCACTTGGAGACCGAGGCTAGGGTGTGAGGAATGTACATCCCTCCATTCTCAAGACAGTTTTGCCTGTGCTGGGCCCACAAGAGGCTTGAGCTGAGCCCTGCTGTCCTGTGTCCTGGGCTCCCAGCCCAGCAGTGGTTCAGTTTAAGCCACATGGTGGCACCAACCCACCGCTAGGGCCTGCATGAATCTCACAGGTGACAGGAACCCACACAGCCTTAGGTGTCTTATAGAATGTGCCCTCACACTGAAAGGCTCAGGTCCTGACCACAGCAGGCCAGGGCTTTGTGTACTGTTGGCCCCGGCTATAGGCTACAAGGGTCCGCCAGACACAACCCATTCCCAGGAGTCCAGGCCACAGCTTATTCAGCCATGTGCCCCAACAGCCTGCACCTTTATGAGGTGGACAGCTGTTCAGTGAACATTCATGGAGTTGAATTCAAATAACAAGGTATTTCCTTGGAGGCAAGGACACACACTGGCTGACTGGAGCCTAATTCTCAGAAGTTAACTGTGTGTGGCAGGATCATGAAAGTACCCAGTAGACTCAAATATCTCAAGTTTGGAGTTGAACATTTGAAAACTCTAAAAGAACTTAAAACTGAATCCAAGACCTTTTTCCCTGTCCCCTTGAACGCTAGCCATGTTTTTGTCAGGTTGTTGTTCCGTAAAAGCTGCCTGAATGTAGATGGTAGTCGGCTGTGTTTTGGGTGGGGCATGTTGCCTTCTGAATTAAATGCAGGGATGACCTATTGTTAAGGTATCTTTCTTAGGTGCTTTGGAAGTCATACATTGACTTTGAGATTGAGCAGGAAGAAACTGAAAGAACACGAAATCTTTATCGGCAACTGCTTCAGCGGACACAGCATGTCAAGGTATCCCATGCTTTGTAGATGGTTTTTGATCTTGCTTCCATCGGCAGTACTGAAACACATACACTGTATTTCCAAATTTTAAATGTTTAGAAAATGTATTCTAAATTACTTTTCTTGCTTTTGAAAAGAACCACTGAGTCTTGGATGACTTTGGGATGTCAAGTTTATCCTAGGTCATTGCTTGTACTGTGTGTGAATATCTTGGGTATCACATGATAGAGAAGATAAATTCTTTCTAGGATCTTAAGGCTGTCAGGCACCTAATTCATGTAAAGGTAGACTGACTCAGAACTTGGTAGTGAAGCATTATTCAGGGTGGAACACTAGAAATGAACGTGTTGTGTTTGGATGTCATGAGCTAAAAATTAACTATTTTTATTAACTTTATTGTTACATCATTGTGGTTAATTTGGCTCCAAAATAATTTTTCTAAGGTGTGGATCAGTTTTGCTCAGTTTGAATTGTCTTCGGGGAAAGAAGGAAGTGTTGCTAAATGCAGACAAATCTATGAAGAAGCTAACAAAACCATGCGGAACTGTGAAGAAAAGGAAGAGAGGCTCATGCTGCTGGAATCGTGGCGAAGCTTTGAAGATGAATTTGGAACAGCATCAGATAAGGAGAGGGTGGACAAACTCATGCCGGAGAAAGTCAAGAAGAGAAGAAAGGTCCAGGCTGATGATGGGGTAAGTAGAAAGCTGCGCTTTCAGTAGCTTCTGTAGCCTCAGGACTCAGCATGTAGCTGGCAGGCAGCCATGCCAGGCCTGGGTTGGCAGGAAAGGCTGGCAGAGGCTTTTTGGTGATGCTTGAGCTGTGCAGTCCACGCAGTTGGTTTCTGCGTCTACCGTAGTGACAGGCAGTCTGCAGCAGGATCTAGAGAAGCCAGTATGGGGGGGGGGGGGTGTTGTAGGCAGCAGGAGGGAGGGTGGTGGGAATCATCACAGGCCTTCCTGCATGAAATGGCATGGCCTGGCAGCTCGAATAGAGGATGTGAGGAGCCAAAATTGGAAGACATCCTGTCCCAGGCTGCATGTGTGTGTATGGGGCAGGGCTGTTACAGGAGTGTTGGGCAGTCGTGTGGGTGGGCATCTGGAGGGGAGGGCAAGAGATCCAGGTTTAAGGCTCTGCTCCTGGGTCAATGCCCCAGAAGCGCTTTAAACTCTTTAAGCCCTAAACACAAGTCTGCGGGGTGGTGTTGGAGGCACTGTCATGGGTGACAGGGAGGAGCCATGCTCAGCTTCACTGGGTTTTCAGTTCCCTCCGGCGAGCACCAGTGACAGCCACCAGTGTCCAGCAGCTGCTTCTTCATTCCTGGTCTTTGAGGCCCAGCATTTGCTGCTTCTAGGAAGTTTCCTGTTATTTTGTAAAATGAGTACAACTGAATGAGAACTCTGAAACCTGAGTGTTTGAGCCGTTTGCTTACTCTTGTTTTGTCTCTGCAGTCGGACGCTGGCTGGGAGGAATACTATGATTACATCTTTCCCGAGGACGCTGCCAACCAGCCCAACCTTAAGCTGCTGGCCATGGCCAAGCTCTGGAAGAAACAGCAGCAGGAGAAGGAGGCTGCTGAACAGGATCCAGATAAGGATGTCGATGAGAGTGAATCCTGATCTTTTTCATATTGATGTTACTTTTATAAATTAATAGTTTGTAGCACTTAATGATTCCTGAAGTTTTTATATTCACTAGTAAGAACTGCTTGCAATCTGGCAACTCTGGACTTATTTTAAGTGCTCTTGGGCTAACCAGGGGTTGCTGGACTTCTATGACTAAACACCTCTCCGTCTGCCCACACCCTGCCTTAGGACATGTGGTTAAAATAACGCTCACCATCTGTGATGGATGGGCCTCAGACTTCCCAGTCTTTCTTAAAGTTTCCAGGTTTCACTTCAATTTTATAGGTGTAGTTTTCTCAATTATTTGCTTCCTAAAGATGTTTTCATCTGAAACCTCTAAATTCACTGCCTTCACCGTGAGACTGGAGATCAGTTCCCAACACTATGTGCAGTGATTGTATATCCTGCCTGTTGGCTCACTCACAAGATGGGCCAGTCTCATAACTGCGCATCTTAAAGATGAGAGGGAATGAATATATGTGGGGTATCACAAATGTCACTGTTCTGCTTCTGAGTGTGTTCATTCTTTGTAGAGCTGAATGCACTTAGATTAATGCTTAACATCTAAATACCCTTATCTTTTAATAATATCAGTTATACTAAGGGCTTTTTGAAACACTACTTGGAAAGTAATTTACAGTGACTATTTCTGAAAAAGGTTTTTCTTTTAACCAAGCATTTTCCAGTTTGTCTTACTACCATCAGTTATCCAAGCCGGTTGGGCTTTGTAATAGCTTGCTTAAAGAACAGTGGCTTGTTTGAACCTCTTTATGCATGTCCTGTAAAGTGATGTCCCATATTCAAATAAGTTTTCGAACTCCTAGACTCAAGTTTGTACCTGTTAATTGAGTCTCCTAACAGTTGGGCTTCTTAGAGCCTTTCCATGCTTCTGTATGTTGACTCTCCACAGCAGGCTACCCAGTGGGCTGCTGTGTGGAGTACGGGTATTTCTACTCAGAACCCCAGTACCATCTGTTTCTGACTCCTGGCATGCTGAGGCTGCCCCTGGCTGGAGCACGCAAACACCCACAGGGCCTCTGCAAAACGGCAGCTTAGCCCAGGTGAGCATGCTACCAGATTTGCTGACATTATGCTCACATTCTCCAGCAGAAAAACTCATCTGACATCATTTCCTTTAACCTGTCCTGTATTTTTCAAACATAGTTTTTTCATTTTATTCACAAAGAATACAACTGTATTTTCAAGATTTTTTTCCTTCTAGCATCATTAGTTAGCAAACATATAAAGTATGCAAATATCTTCATCCAAGGAAATAAAATATAAGTTCTGTCTTGAAAACAAGATAGTGGGGGCTGGGGATTTAGCTCAGCGGCATAAGCGCCTGCCTTGCAAGTTCGATCCCTGGTACCAATAAAAACAACAAAAAAAAAGAAAACAAGATAGTGTTTGAGGGCAGACAAAAACAAGACTCTTCAGATAAGTCTTCATTGGCCTGCTGGGCATGGTGGGTGCACACCTATAATCCCAGTACTCAAGAGGCTGAGGCAGAAGGATCACATCAAATTTAAGGCCTGGCTGACCTACATAGCAAGACCTTGCTTCAAAACAAAAAGGCCCCTGGCCTGGATTCAGACTCTGGATGTCAGCAGTTCTGCCTATCAAGTACTGAGTCTTTGGTCCGTGAGTAGAACAGTCCTTTGTGAGTATGCAGGGGCGAGGGGTAAGATGAACACAAGTCACTGAATCCCAGCCGTCCCAGCCCTTGGCATCACTTGTTTATGCTGCATCGCTACGAAAAGGTCAGTGATTATTGTCAAAGTGAGGACAAGTGCGTGCTGGTGCCCACAGAAAGCACTCGCTTCTCTCCCATCCTCTGCCAAAACCAGTCCTTTCTAAAGTAAAAGATTTGACCTATCCTGTGTGTACCCTTCTCTTGTTACTCACTGGATTCCCTACTACAAGTATGAAAATACACGAGTGGCCTACTACGGTCTGGTGACTCCTGTGGGGCCTGCTTTTAAGAATGAGTTCTTTTAAAACAAAAACTCTGAAGTTTTTCTGTTTTGGGGGTTTTTTCTGTTTTGTTTTGTTTAAGGGAGGACTTAAGCAAACTACTGTGAGGAGAAAATTCTGGACCAAGAGCATAAAAATACATGCAGTAAATTCAAATGTCCTGGGCAGGAATTATTTCTGATGTGCCACTTAAACGTTCTGTATAAACAGTGTGAGAAACTGCATATCCTAAACGGTGACTCTTTACAGACCTGATTTATGTGAATGACCAACGAATGTCCAGGAGATGCTCAGTTGGCAATGTCTTTTATTAGACATCTTAGATTTACCCATTTCATACATGCTTTTAAAGCTTCAGCAGACAGTTCAAAACAAAACAAAACAAATATACACTGCAGCAGTGGCTCTCAGGCATGGAACGGAGGAGGCTGGAGCAAGTCTTTTTCCCTGGCACACGGCAGACACTGAACGGTGACAGCGGCACTGTCCTGACCTAGTGGCCTTCTGGACTGAATTTCATGGTGGCGAACAGCTTTAGTAGGTGTGATACTGCTAACTGGAAATGAGATTTAAAATACACTTTATAACATACTTTCTTGAAGTTTTAAAGATCTAAATGATTATTTTTCTCCTAATCTAAGCACTTCACGATCATCCAATGAAAATAAAATTATCTATAAACTAGTGGGACGTCAATCTGCCTAAGAGCCACTGCCCAAGGTTATTCGATGTCCTCGGGCCTCACCGGGTGGGGTAATGGGATGATGGATTTCTTCTCTGTGTCCCTGGAAAGCGCTTTCCTCATATCTGTGATGAAGCAGAGTTTAATGTAAGCACTCAAACAGCACAGCATTGTGTCAAATTTAAAATGTATAGGAAAAGTCCCCCCAAAAGATCTATCTCAACTTCCGCCAAACTCCGAGGGAGATGTACTCTAGTCGGTTGCTGGTGGTGCTTACCATAGGCATCCTCGTCCGGCTCCCCGTTGCTGGCTGAGTAGTACTCTATGACCGTCCGGTATACGCTGTAGCCCAGCTGCTTATACATGTTGACTGCAACCTGGTTAGACACTCGGACGAAGAGGTCGACGAAAAACCCACCCTTTCTTTAAGGAGAGAAGGGCACAGCAGAATATCAGTGCCTAAGGAAGTAACAGTTACCTGCTTTTACAAAAACATCTTTTTCCCTTTGCTTTAATGGCAGTAACAGTGTCTTGCTGCTGACTACATCATAATAGTAACTTTTATTGTTCAGGATTTATGACAGTTATTTTGTGGTTTAAAAAAAGATGTTTTTCATGCAGTTTTCAAAAGCTGTAATACATGTTTTCTTTAAAGATAAACCAAAATGTTTTGTAATTCTGCTCCCTGCTTTTTTTCAATGGCTGTATTTTAGGTCAGAGTAACTGTCACGCGCATTTTATGAGTCAGGGCAGCACATGTTCATTGCTATCGTGACAGCTCCCCCTTCTGCTGCAGATCCCCGCCATCTGACAGCTGGGGTCCTGCTTATGAACTCAGGGAATCGCACTGCACGTGCCTGTTGTTTGTTTCTCGCAGTCAGTGTTGTGAGCCAGCGCCTGAGTGGCTGGAGCGCCTTCATTTTCCATCACACAAGCAGATGAAAAATTACAGAATGTGTTTGAACTAGAAATTATTGCCATTGATCCTCTTTCCCCACCCCTCAAAACACTCATCCCATCATTCTCGCCACTTTCTGAAGCAGGTCTGGAAGTTCTCTTTCCTGAATGTCTTTAGTTGTGCTGTCCTGGCTGCTTTTGTGTCCTGAATCAATTTAAAATGTTTCCTTTTTGTGGCCATTCTGATTTGGGGCAAGGGCCAGGAGTCGCGTGGCGCTGGATCCAGTGAATGAGGATACAGTGTCATGTTGTTAGGAGCCTGCCTCTCCATTAGATGGCACTTGGTCATAACACGCACTTGGTTTTGATCACTGCTCATGAAGATAAAAGACTTCACTACTGTTTCAGACAGCGCAAAAGCAATGGGGTATGTTTGAAGCAAGGAGGAGGATTTTGAGGAGATTAATGATAGTGTGTCTTTTACTATCATTTTTAAATTTAACACTTGCTGTTGTCAATCACCTCGTGTACCTGAGTGATCTAAAGTTCCACTGAAAAACCTTTCCAGCCTCTCCTACTGTGAACCAGCCATGCAGCTGCTGATACTATGTTCAACACCTCATGTCATGGTGCAGCTCTAAGGTCTCAGAGGGTGGCACTGCCACGACAGCACACACGCCTCTGGCTTTATCAGAGGATGCCAACCTGTATTCCAACCTGCTCGTGCCAACATACAGCCCATATGGTGGCTGAGTCTCCACCCCTGCAGCAGCAAGGCTGGGCGTGTCACATGTTCTCACCAGTCTCATGGTACAGTGGCATCTCAGTGTGACTGTAGTTTGCATTTTTTCTTTTTTTTAAGGTACTGGGAATTGAACCTAGGGTCTTCAAACTGAGCTACTTCCCTAGATCTTTTATTTTGAAATGGGGTCTTACTAAGTTGCCCAGGCTGGACTCAAAAGTTGCAGTCCTCTTGCCTGAGCCTCTCAGTGTGCTGGGAGTGTGTGCACCTGCCTTGCATTTCCAACTACTAATGAGACTGAATATAACTTTTAACTGACCATCTAGATTTCTCCTGTACAGCATTTCACCAGCCTTCATTCTCTATGTATTCCTGACATTCAGCATTGCGTATCTTTTCCTGATCTGTAGCTTGTCATTATGTTTATGGTATGTCTGGTTGAAGTTCCTCTACTTAAAGCTGAATACATGTCTTCCCTTTACATTCAACACCTTTTATCACCTGGTTAAGGAGTTCTTTCTACTTTGAGATCAAAGAGACTCACATATGTTACGTTCTCAGAGCTTCTGAGATTTGCTCTTCACATCTACAGTTTTCATGCATCCAGAACTGTCTTGTGTATGGGAAGCAGAGAAACCTGGGAAACTTCCGTGGACAGCCTGTACTGAAAAGGCAGGGCTGCCCAAGGTATGTCCAAATCATCTACCCTTAGGCCTGTTTCTCATATTGTGTTCCTTGGTCCAGCTAGCTGCCCAAAGCAGTCTCGTTCTTACACACTGCTATGTGGAGTAGCAGATACACTCATTTTGTTGTTTCAAGACTATTTTGCTTCTTTTTTGCATGTTTGAGATAGAATCAGCTTAAGTCCCACAGAAAATACCTGGGATTTTGAGCACTGCACATGTGGCCAGCTGCAAGTTTTGCGATGTCCCCTAATCCAGTGTCTCACACGTGTGTTTCATAAACATCAGAGAGCTCACACTCAGCATGTGTGATTTTTTAAGCATCTGTTTGTTAATGCCACTGCCATGGCATATTTTTCTGTATTTTACTGTTTTTGTATATTAATATATAATTGATTTTATACTGCCTTATTTTTACTAATTCTGAACATTTACTTGTAGATTTCTGTGTACTATTTGTATGGTCAGCTGTAAAATGTATCAGGTTTTTTGGCAGTTACTCTCCACTCTATTTTCTAGTTTGCAAACAGTTTTTATCAAGAATAAATATTGAATTGTATCCATTTTACTGCATTTAACAGTTCCTGCTGGCTTGATCCCCTGGTGGTCCATGTGTGACTGTCCCCATCAGGAAACCTGTACCACTGGTGCCACAAAAGGATCTAATCACATTTATGAGTCTTTTTATTTTTTTTAGTAAAAAGTCACCTGGTGGGACAGACGTGCATGGACCATCAATGGTTCAAGCCATCCTGCAGAAAGCCATAGACTACAGCCCGTTGTGAATGTGTTAATGAACTGACAATCACTCTTCAGTCTCAAGCTGAAACAGCCTGGATCCTGATGCATCCTCCTCCCCACGCATCATGTAGCCCATCTTGCTGTGGTCCTTTGGGATTTCTGCAGCCAAAGAGATTTCCTGCCATCTTCCCTTCCCGTGTTTTCCAGTCAGGAAGTGTTATCAAGGTTACCCCAGCCCTAAAGGTAAGCTGCGGAATGCTCCTCCCAGACACTTGTTCTTGCGTAAAAAGTGACTGTTACAGTTTGTGTCTGGATGTCCCAAAAACCTCATAGTCATAGGTGGGTTTTTCAGAGCTGGCTGTATCTAAAGGTGTGACACTGGGGTTGATTCATGGTGCATGCAAGGCTCAAGGGCACTAGGATTAAGGGTGTGTGTGCTGCTCGCCCCAAGTAGCCTGGATAAGATTTAAGGCAAAGAGCTGTGGTCACCCCTTGCTGCTTTGCTGCCTTCTGCCCACCATGGACTGTTTCTCCTCTGCAAGGCCTGTCTGCCACGCCACCCTGCCTTGGAGCCAGCCAGTGTGGTCTAAAACTTCTACAAATTGCAAGCTAAATAAACCTTTCCACCTTTAACTCTGGGAGTTGGGTATTTTGTCTCAGCAATGAGAAAGTAAGACAGTGGCCTTACAGTAGTTATTTCCTAAATATTCACTGAAAATTTCCAGAGAAGCTTTCTCTCTTTACAGAAAGAGATGTGACTGCTGCTGAAATCCTTTAAAGATCCATAAACTATTTCTATATTGTCTTTGATTTTTACCATTTTGGACATTAAAAACAGGAACAAAAGCAGTACATGGTAGATTTTGGTGGCCTACAAAGCCTAAATATTCATCATCTGATACAGGAAAGACTTGCTGATCTTTGCTCAATACCCTTAGCTAATTTCTGTCAGGCTGTTCTGGCAGAAAAAAGTATGTTCAAATCTCATTATAGTAACAATTTGTCTCTCTGTCCTTGTAGCTTTGGATTTTTACTTTGAACCTATGTAAGTAAATAAAATTTTAATTGTTACAACTTTTTGATGGATTAAATCTTTTATCTATAAGGAGATGTATGTATTATTCTGGTAATAATTGTTCAAACATAATTTAACTATTACTACTGTAAGGACAGCAACTTTCTTCTGGCTAGGCTTTACATGACAATTTAAAATTTTTCTTTACTTCCAATCTTTCCTCATCTTGAATCTTTACACATATTTCCTACAAACAGAATATGATTCTGGCCATCTTAACTAGAGTTGTTAATCCATTAACATTTACTATTTTAACTACTGATAGTATCTAGTTTCACTGCTACAGTCTTATTTTATACTTTCTGTTTTACCAATTTAACTTCTTTTTTGTTTTGTATCAGTATTTATCATTCCATTTTTTGTGTCACCTGTGAATTACTATTTTATTTTTAATGTATACATTAAAAATACACGTATACAAGCATGTGTGTGCATGCATCTACACACACACTCCTACAGGTAAATACCTTAAACTCCTCAGCAGTTGTCTTAAAATAATGAAGCTTCAGTGGTTTTCTACTCAAAGAGAAAATCTACAAATACATGAAATACCACATGCAGGGTCACAGTGGTTAGACCCACTGTCCATATTCCTGTCCTGCCAGGTACTCTTTTCCAACAAGGATGTCACTAATAAGGTGTGTGAACTGTGTCTTGTGAACAAATGTCCTCCCTTCTTTGTCTTCAGAGAACTCTAGAAAGGCTCAGAGCCCAGAGCTGACTTCCACTCCCTTCTTTGTCTTCAGAGAACTCTAGAAAGGCTCAGAGCCCAGAGCTGACTTCCACCACAGCCACTCCGCCCCTGCCCGCCTCTCGGCTCAGGCTGCACACGTTCAGCATGTACGTGTGCGTGAGCACCGTGTGGATGCACCCGGGGCCTCTGCTGCACCGTGCTCTCCCTTAACACTCTGTGGCTCCACGCTGGAGAGGGGAGGGTGGCCTGGCAAGGCCCACAGGCACACTGTCTCTCCTCTTCCAGGGCAGGCACCTGGGGCCTCTGCTGCAACGTGCTCTTCCCCAGCTCTCTGTGGCTCCACACTGGAGAGGGGAGGGCAGCCTGGCAAGGCCCATAGGCACGTTGTCTCTCCTCTTCCAGGGCAGGCCACAGAAGCCTCCTTTTAGTTACTGGGCAACCTTATATCACACAGTAAGGGCATCAGTGGATACAGAAGGCCATGTCCATCTAAATATCACATGGCTGCAGTTCCCAGACTATGTATTAAGGTTCTCCCAACTCAGAGGAGCCACAGGATATGTCCTGTGTTCAAGGCAAAAATCCCACAAACTTTGCTTGTCAGATACCAGTAAATGTTAAAACAGTTAACAAAGTCAGTATCACATCATGCCATGTTCAAGGCCGTGGTATTTTATAAAACTCAGTATCTAGCAGCTGGTTTGAGTGAAAAGCACACAAGTCGTGCTCAGGAGCATCAGGACACACAGAAGGCAGGGGCAGTTGGAAAGCTGCTTCCAAGGTCCAGAAGTCATCAGATGCCCAACAAGCGTACACACCTCATGAATGGTAATCACAACTAAACAGGAAATGAGCAAATTTTACTTCAATGTGTTTTTTCCTAACTGGCTACTAGCTGTTGGATTATAAAGACCATACTTATTAAGCCTGAGACTAAACTATTTCCTCTTGTCATAAGGACACAGTGAACCTACTACTGCTGCCCCGGGCAATCAATGTGAGACGTGGCCAGGGCCGAGGCACCTCGGTGGCATGAGCTGGCACAGAAGCCTGCGGCAAGAGTTGTACTCACCCTCCCTGGCGTGCAGCTTACAGCAGCACAGCAAACCAGGGGCAGCAACATGCATGACGGAGCTGTGAGGCTGAGCCGTAGTGTGAAACCGGGACGGTCAGCCAGCCGGAAGAGGAACCTTACAGGTGGTCAGCAGAGCACAATGGGACTGGGAAGTGCACGAGTCCTGGGTGGTACTGAAGAGCAGTGTCTCACCTCTCTGAGATCTCCTCCAGTAACTCCATGAGCTTAGCAGCCAAACCAAGGCGCCGAAATTCGGGAGCAACAGACAAAGCTGTGACATGGCCATGCCACTCCTCCCTCGCAACAGAGCCTTCCGCTTTGCCCATGACTGCCAGCAAAAGAACGGCATGGTGTATTTAGATACACGGACTTGAACCACAGAACCTCTCTGGGGTCATCTCTATGATGAGGGAAGCTAATGAGAAAATACTCATTGTTAGTGTTCTTGGGGCTAGCCAGTTAATGAGTTAGTCCTTTTACTAAAAATTCACATGCAAATGGAACACTACGTCTAGTTCTGGGATAGGACTTAAGAAAGGATTTTTTTAAATGCCATACTAAGAACACAACTAATTCTGAACAAAAAACCTGCATCTGTACTTTTTCCACCGTCTGCATTTCACGGGGACTTGTACCTGTAACTGAGATAATTCCCCGGCCAAGGTTTTGCTAGCCCTAGGCTACCACGATGTCTAAGAGAGATCAGGAAGCTGCTGAACGGTAGGAAAGGAAATAAACTTACAGGCACTGGGCTTATTCCTCTAGTCCTCCAGTCTGAACAACCAACCCCACATCAGAATCGTGTCTTCCTATCCCGAACAGGATCCCAGGGTAATACTCACTGTAGCCCATCAACTCTCCCCCAGGAGCCTCCGCCACGATGAAATACTCCGGCCAGTGGGCGAGGTACTGTAAGTAAAAAGGAATCCCATACTGCAGTGTATTAAGGAGTGTGAAAGTAAGAAGTTCTTCATTAAAGGGATACTTTGGAAAAGTTTCTTGGGAAGCATACTAAACTGTGGCAGTACACACCTATAATCCCAGCTACTCAAGAGGCTGAGGCAGGAGGACTTCGACTTAAGGTCAATCTGGGCAACCTAGTGAGACCCCCCTCCCATCTCAAAAATAAAAATAAAAAGAACTGGAGACATGGCTCAGTGATGGAACACCTGTCTAATGTGTGCAAGCCACAGGTGTGATCTCTAACACCAAAAAAAAAAAATTCTCAGCACATTATTTATTCAGCTCTAGCTCTATATACACACAACTCCCACAATCATACCATATGTGAAATACTTAGTTTACCGTTAATTTTTAACAAAATTACCAGAACATATCATTTCGAATGCGGGATGGAGATGGCACCATAGTTTGAAGTAGAGAACCAGGATGCCGAAGCTCTTCTGCAATCTGCTTCCTCTTGCTTACACTGCACACCATTTCTGCGTAGCATTTCCCACCCTGACACCAGTCCTGTACTAAGCACCAGGCCTGTGCACCAGCACTTAGCACAAAGCGGCAAGATGTTCAGGCTTCCCCAACTGCGCTGGGAAATCGACAGCTGGCTCCTACTGAGGCTTCAGCTAGCAACTAGGACACTGTGAAAGGAACTTCACAACCAAAGTCCTTCCAGAGGCAACTTACCAGTTACCAAGTTTCCCCTCCAGAGATTCTAGCGCTGCAGAGCAGAGCTGAGTCACATACTGAGAACAGCCTGAATAAATACTCATCACTGCCCCCAGACCCTGGGCCATCCTCACTGGGAAGAACCGGCTCCTGCACCTGTTCTCAGGGTGAGCTCTGGTACACTTTCACGGGCAGACACGACCGACCAAGCCCACATTAAACAGGGTAAACACTGGGAGGGTGCTGAGGTCCTCACTCTCCCCTGCACGACAGTCTGACGCTGGGAATTCTTCCAACACAACCTTCCAAAAGCAGGCTGGCAGCCTTCTGCCACCCAGCCACACGTGCCACCACCCTCTCCCTCGGGGAACAACACCCCTGCCTCACCCACACCCTGAGTCTAAGCCATGGGACATCCATGGCTTACTTCCTCATAGGTACTGCTAAGAGACTAGCACCCACGCACTGGGAGGCAACCTAGGGTCCCCTCGGGCTAGGCAGGTACTCTGCCACTGAGCTACACCCCAATCCTCAGAGTTTAAGTCCTTCATGAATACTGCTTACTTTATTTAAGCATCTCTGTTTTTTTCTAAAGTCCTGAGAAATGAATTTATAAGTTTAATTTTTGGGCCTCAGAACCAATTCTTTGGTTTCCCATTATTTCTCACAGGAAAAATATGTTCAGTTCGTCAACTTTTGAGTGTTCACACACAATTTTGGAATGAGCTGAGTTTGACAACTGAGGTATCACTGCATATGCCAAATTCATTTCTCCCCCCTGGCCCTCTCCTCCCAGATTTCCTCCTTTCACTCTCCAGCTCCTTTGCTCATTGGGTTTTGGTATTTCAGCCAGGAAAATGGAGGTTTCTGTCAGATTTTGGTGACTCACCTTCTCCTAGATGAAAGCTGAAAAAAGATGGACTCACCACTCCATCCCCTACTTCCTAGTTCCACTTCTTCTCTGCTTTCTGAGGCCAGTGGTCACTTTTCAGTGCCTTTGGGTATTTGTTTGGTTATAGTCTCTACAGAATTTATTGTCATTACCTGCAGGAAGCTTGTTCTGATATGAGCAGCTCCGCCAGTACTGGGAGCAAACCTTCCTCCTGCCTTGCCTGTGCTCACTTCTTCCTCAGCAGTCTGCCCTCTAGCCACAGTCACATGTCTGGAAGTCTCTGAGCATCTCCTTTTTGATGTAAGATTATTTTTAAAAAAAAATTTTTCTTTTTTTTTTGGTACTGGGGATTGAACTCACAACCTCAAACTTGCCCGGCAGGAGCTGTGTCACTGAGCTACATCCCTAAAAATTCCAAAATTTTAATTCTCCAGGAATAATCATGTAATAATGCAACTCATTACACAAAGAGGTTAGCAAACTTTCTGTGAAGGGGCAGGCAGCGCCTGTCCTGGACTTACGGCCATACACGGGTCTTGTAAACATCTATCCAAACTGTGAAAGCTGTATGCAATATATAAATGAACCCGTACAAACATACCCCAATAAAATATAATCTGCAAAACAAGCCGTGGGCTATCTAGCCCATGGACCTTAGCCTCCAACATAAACTGCATCTGTTATTATTTTGAAGACCCGGAATTACTATTCCCCTTCCCAAGCACCTTCTGGAAGAGTGCACCAGCAGGTATCGCCACCAGCAATTAAAGAGAGGAGGCCTCCCCGCACCAGCACTGAGTTTTTGTTTTGTTTCGGTTTGTTCTGAATGATTTGAGACATTAAATATGGCTTGTCATTTTGGTGTTAGGCTTGTCCCTCCTCCCCCAGCTGGGGATGAACCCAGGCCCTTGGCACTGAGGTACATCCCAGCTCCTCTGTCTTTCTGAGTCAGTCTTGCTAAATTGCCTAGCAGGACTCGAACTTTCAATTCTCCTGCCTCAGCCTCCCAGAGTGCTGGGATTTACCACACCAGGCTTTTGACTGGGACACTAAACTCTTGTGTACTCTTAATATGTTCACCGGCCTTCACCCAGTGCTATTCCAGGAAATGATCAGCTCCTAGAAGTCCTCACTCACTGCAAAGAACATGGAGCATGCTGCAGAAATCCAATTTTGTGCTTGAAGCCACAGAAGACATGTGGTTATCTGTTACCGTACTACAACCAAAGAACACCCTAACTTTCCACACTTCCGCCCACTCTTCTAGTGGCAGTGCAGTACAGACTGCTACTTGTTACTCCGGATGCTTTATTCAAGTTAGTGCCAAGTCCCAGCCTAAAGCTGGACAGGAACCCCTGTACTCCCCAGAGCAGACCCTGATCATCCAGACCAGAAGGGCCGTGCGGGGCTTCCGGGAGGTCTCCTTTCACAGGGAGGGCACGGTCAGTGCCTCTGTAGGTTCTGCTGCAGATCCGGATGTGAAGTTTGCTCTGCAGCTGCCTGAGCAGGAAACCAAGGCTGCACTGGGGATGGCAGGGCGGCCAGGCTGCAGAGAGCAGGCACGATTTCTCCTCTTTCCACCTCTGCCCTGGTGACTTCTCGGAGCTATGGCCCATCCTGAACCACTCCAGGAGAGGGAAAGGCATAGCCACAGGGAAGCTTCCCACTGTGCTGTGCAGCCTTCAGCCTGAGGGCGGGGCAGCTGGGCTGCAGCAGGAGATCTCCACTCCCCTGCCACCAGCCTACCAGGCCGGGCAGCTGGGCTCTGCTCACTCTAAAAGGGAACGCTGTGGTGCTTTCCCACCTACAAGTTTTCAGATTCTTCAGTAACCAGTTCTACTTTTTCCTTTTGTTTCTCCACTTTCTTCCCTTCCTTTCCTTCCCCTTCCCCTCCCTTCCTTTTTCTTTTCTTTTCCACTGGGGATGGAACTCATGACCTCTCATTTGCCAACGAGTTCCATTTTCTTTACTCTTAGTAAATCTCTATGTAACATTTTTGAAAAAAGGATACAGTTTCTGTAAGTGGATCCAAGTTACTAGGGGAAAAAAAAAGGAATGTCAATAGTAAGCGGTGTTCACAAAACCCAGTTTAAAGAAGTTTGCTAAAGCTAAAAGGAACATGCTGGAAGCGACCAAAATGCAGCTCTAAACCCTGCTGGAAGCCAAGGAAGCCACAAGGAGCTGTCACAGAACCTATAAAGGTGTCTACACGTTTTCCTTGAAGTGCTTCTTTACAAATTATTTAAACATTACTAAGTACACTGGAACCTTCCTCAGCAGAGTCAGGGCCCAATCAGGTAAGCATCTGGGACAGACAGACAGATGGTCACACTCAGGAACCTCCCTACTGCACAGGCATCCTGGGCTTGTCTCGGGGCTTCCCACACGACTGCTCTTCGATTTCCACTGTGGGGACTCCCACCAGGCTCCTTCCACACCTCTCACCATTTGTTCTCCGAGGGGGTCCCGCACCGCACCACCCCAAACCCACACCCTGGAAGCCCCTCTGCCCCACCCCAGCCGGCTCTGGCCCCTCTTCCTCTCACTCAATGGAGCCAGGAGTCTGCCAGGTTCAAAACTAGCAACTCTCAACTCTCTCCTTCCCATTTCTCATCAAATTCTTCCCTGGGGGCCTTCATGATGCCTAACAGCCTGACTGCATTTCTCTAGTCCAACAATTCTCACCCTTTCTGGTTTCAAAACCCCCTGTACATTAAAAAATTACCACACATTTGTTTATATGGGTTTTGGCTATTAATATTTTAAAACCTAAAACATTCACTTAACATATAATAGATTACATGTTAACATGAATCAATTAGAGACAATGGTATTATTGTAAAGCTTTGCAGCCAGGCATGGTGGTACATGCCTGTAATCCCAACACATGGGAGGCTGAGGCAGGAGGACTGCTGTGAGTTCAAGGCCAGCCTGGGCTACAAGGGAGTTTAAGGCCAGCCTAAACTACATAGCAAGACCTCATCTCAAAATAAATAAATTAAGTGAAATTAAATTAAAGCTTTGCAATGTCTGGCTTAAAAGAGGACAGCTAAATTCTCCCATATTTCTTATGCCTACTGTCCAAAGATCACACATCGGGAAAATTCTGTTGCCCTCTGTGCCATGGGAGGGTACCAGAAGAAGGCAGGGTGCCTCTGCATTATGAAAACGGCCTGCCTTACAGAGCTCAGGAAGCGATCTTGGGAATCCACAGAGCCTGGCCCAGCTGCACGATGGCTCCTGTCCTCTGCTTTAAAGCCTCTGGCTCGCCTGCCTCTTCCACAGCTGCCCTTGGGCCTCCACACACAACAGTCCCACCATGGACCCGAGGTGCTCTGCTTGCCTGTCACCCATGCAGTGCGTCGCTACACAGGACCCTACTCCCGCAAGCTTCTCCCTGCATCTGCACCCTCATTTCTGTCTCTCCTGGAAGAAACTGATGCTCTGATGCCAGCAGCCAGTGGCAGCTCTCTGCGCTCTGCCTGAAATGCTCTCTTCTTAGCTTCAAGACCCCACCAGTGGGTTCTCCCATCTCAGTGGGCCACTCGTTCTCCTTTACTGTAGCCCTTGGTGTCCTCAACATTTCCTAGGAACTTCTACACTCATTCCATCACTGATGTCACTTGTCAATATCTCTAGTGTCATCCTCAAATTCCTCTTTTGCACACACCTACCGGTGACCCCCACCCCAAGATGTGGAGTGCAAGAAGCCCAAATCCTAGGACAGCCACCAGAGGCCGGGGCCTGGTGCCTCTTGCTCCTGTACTGCTCTACCCTAGCTGGTATGGACACACTCCCTCCTTCCCCTCCCTCACCTCTGTCGAAGGACACCAGCCCTGAACACCAGAACTGCAGTTGAGTCCCTACCCACTCCATTCTCCCTCCCTGAACACTTAAATTTTACCTGTTACAGTTACTAGTTCTATTTGCTTCGTCTCTAAAAGGAAAATTTCCAAGATGTCAATTTCTTTCTGTTAACTGCTGTATCTCAAGCACTGGCACACAGCAGACATTCAAACATTTCTCCAAGAATAAAGCAGATGTTCATTGCAATGGTCTACACCCATTGCTGCTTTCAATTCCTACTGCAACGCCTAACCACAGGATTCCCACTGTTTCCTACCAAAATGACCCAAAAAAAGGAGGGAAAAGAGAGGTTCAGCCCTCAAATCACCTCTCACCCCACAGGGCTGGCCAGCTGAGAGTTTGTTGGCTCTCATACCTGTGTGTTCTGCATCTCTACCTTTAGGTTTACAAACTGTCTTTCCATGTCATCATTCTGTAACAGCAAAGTAATTAAGTACAGGCATTCTAAGAAAAAAAGAGCAGATGGAAAATAACAGGAGGTCTGCAGGTTAAATGCAAATAACACACTATTGTAAAGCAGGTACGTGTGCATTGCTGGGTTTATGTATCCATGGTGGGTCCTAGGACCAATCCCCCAAAAACACTGTTATGGTCCATGTCTAGGTGGCCCCTCAAAGCCTCACGCAGTCATGGAGGCGGCTGAGTCTAGCGTTTGTGATTGGTTCCAGGGATTGGTGGTGCCAGTGCTGCACCTGCCCAGGGGCAGGGGGACCAGCACACAACATAAGGGAGGGAAAGAGGGATGATTTTTCCTCTTTTGCCCTTTTTGCTCTCATCATTTGCGGCCAATGTGAACAGTTAAACCTCAGCCAGGCCACTCTGCCTTGGAGCCAGCTGAGTATGGACCGAAAACTTCAAAAAACTGTAAGCTAAATAAACCATTCCTTCCTTCATTTTGGGCGTCAAGTATTTTGTCTCAGCAACGAGAGAAAAGTAACCAAGACAGACACCAAAGGGTCTTACAATTCCAGAGCAGTGGTTTCCAAACAGCTGAGAATCTGCAATTCCAAAACATATATGGCCACGGCCCAACTTTTCAAGAAGCAGCAGAGGCAACCAATCTCCTCGGATAAGACTTCTTGCCCAGGGCATCATCACTTGAAGCGACTCACCTGGGCAGGCACTACCTCCTTCATCAGAAGGAAGGGGGAGGCCAGCACCTAACAGAGCTGCGAGGATCTAATGGATCAGGCACTCGGGAAAGTGCAAGACAGGCCCAACGGAAACTTTCCCCTCAAGCCCTCAGCACCGAGCCAAAGCTCGGCGTCCTGTTTCTCGGGCTGCTCGGTTACACACGCGCCGCTACGGATGGACACAGGTGTTAACAAAGCCGCCCTGGCAAAACAACACCTGCAGGGGAGCTCGCGACGTAACACTCTCAACTTTTTCTGAGCTTAGAATTTCTTTTAACAAAACGTGCCTGCAAGTCTCCGGCCTCGCCTGAACCGGGCCAGTGCACGGGGCCCGAGCCGGACGCGGGATCCAGCACCCGCTCCCCGGTCGCACCCGCGCTTCGCGGGAGCAGGGGGAGCCGATGATCCAGCCGGCCAGGGTGCGGGCTCGGCGGCCCGGGGCGTCTCACTCACATGTTGTTGAAGCGGAACAGGTCGTCGCACGTGAAGGCCCGCAGCGTGGTCATCGCGACTCTCCACCAGCCCCCAGAGGCCCGCCGCGAGCCTGCGGTCTGCCCTGACGGAAGTCACCCCGCGCACGGCCGCTGAGGGACCGGCCTGGAACTACTTCCGGGCAACGAGTTGAGCGGCCATGAGCGACGCGGCTCCCTCTGGCGGTCGGAGTCTGGAATCGCCAAAGCAGCCGTGTAGGGCTGCAGCTTTGTGATCTCCAATTGCCCAGGACCACGTTTAAAAACATGAGAACAAAGCTGAAGTTGATTTTATGTTTTATTTCACCCAGGATATCCAAAATATTATTTTAATGTACTATCAATACAAGAAAATTGATAAAATAGTTCATCGTTTTTTCAGTATTAAGCCTTTAAAATCTGTTGTATTTTACATTTGTAGCATGTTTTAATCTGAAAGAGAAATTGTCAGGAGAAATTGTTATTTGTTTGTTTGTTAGTTTGTTTGAGACAAGGTCTCACTATGTCATGCAGGCTGGCTTTGAACTCATGGAGGTCCTCCTGCCTCAGCCTCCCCAGTGCTGGGATTATTGGCATGTGCCACCACACCCAGCCATAATGGGAAATTCTGGTTCTGGATTTTGATTTCATAAAATGTTTGGCTGCAAAGCACATATACACACCGGAGTATTCCCAAGCATGCCAGTTTCCAAATAACTGAAGGCAACATCACCTTTTCAATTCAAATTTAAAACAGTAACATTAAAAAAAAAGTTAACATTGAGGAGTAATCCCAGTACTCAGGAGGCTACACCAGAAAGATTGCCCTGAGTTTGGGGCCTGGCTGCATAGTAGACTCAAATAACAAGAAAATTAACTTTAAAAGTTAAGAATTCTGAGCTGGGCATTGTGGCACATGCCTGCAATCCCAGCACTCTGGGAGGCACGAGGATCCTAAATGGAAACACAGCCAGGGCAATGGAGAGACTTAGGGAGGCCCTGTCTTTAAAAATAAAAAAGGGACTGAGGGTGTAGCTCAGTGTGCAGGCTCTGGGTTTAATCGGAAAGTACACACGCACATGCACACACACTCAGAACATAGATTTAACACTAAGGGTGCTTCGGGCCACTAGTTAGCAACCACGGATAGAGACTGACCCAGGGCCATCTTCCCAGTCCTGCGGCCACGAGACAGGGGTGGAAGTGGCAAGTGGCAGACAGCTCAGGGAACAGGAGGCTCCAGCTCACCCACTCAGCTCTCGAAGGTCAGCACCCGGCAGGTCGGGCAGGAGGGTGCAGGCCACACCAAGCACAGGGGGCCCCTGCCGCGGGTGGGAGAAGAGTGAATGCTCCAGCCCTGAGTGCTGTGCCGGGCCGCATAAATGCAGCTCAGGGAAGGCAGGGGATGCAACCTGCAGCCTGGTCATTCGGGGCATGGGGTCTGGTCCAGCGAAACACTAACTGATGGGTTTCCTAGTATGAATCAGCCTGGCGCCTGCCCAACAGGCACCGGACCCTAACATAACACATGATGCCCCCCTTCAATACAGACTTCCCCTTTCTTCTTCCAAGCCCGAATTGAATGTCAGGCTTTTCCCGCACGCCCTCATTTCCCCAATCATCTGTCAATATGTCATGCTGAGGAGAGGGAAAAAAAGATGGTGGACCAGTAGGTAGCAGGAGAGGGACCCTCTCTGAGAGAGACAGCTCAAATGCCAGAATAAAACACCCTGGAGAGACCCAAATAGAGAAAGATGGACTCTCACAACCCACGAAGAAACTAAAGTGCAAAAAACCCGCTTGAATATGAGGTCCCAGGGCTACTATTAGTGAAGCGAAGATCAGCGAGCACGGAGCCCTCCTCGAGCTGCCTGAATTCCTGCCCGACCTGAACAAGCGATCAGCACCGAAGCAACTGGCTTGAGCAGCCAGAGCACAGAGCTGAACAGCCCTGCGTGCAGCTCGCCCAGACAGGCCCTGCACGCGACCCACCCAGAGGCACCGTGAATTCACACCGCAGCCACGCTGAAGTCGGAGGTTGGGGAGCCCAGTGGTTCTCGGGGACCGGCATCAACACACGGTGAGTGATGGGAACGGGACCCTCCCACGGGAAAGGGGAAACCGACTGGACAACATGTTAGATTTGGGCAGGACAGCCCTAACTCCATAAGGAAGTGGCTTCAGCTGGTTGCTCCCCTCGTCGAGCGGATTGGTGGAATCTGCTTTGGACTAGGCCGAGCCCCTGGCGGGGACCCAGTGAGTCACTACAAATTAACTCCCTGAGATTGGTCCACACTAATGCAGTGAAGGCCTGCAAAGGTTGACTGGCCCGGAGGGGAGGAGCCAGCGCACACTGCCCATGGGTGAACTCTAATCTCTGATAACCTATTGAAGAGGACAAAAGCTCCTAGCCTGCACCCTCTAGAGGAGCTTTAACCAACAAGAAAAGGATCTGGGCATTACACTGTACACTTGTATGGAAGGAACCAAAAACATGACGAAAGGGAGAAATAAGAAAAAACCCTCAGCCCCCAACCCTGAGAACATTGATCCAGGAGAGGTAAATACAAAAGAGATTGAGGACAGCAAAAATGCAACATCAAACACAGTGTTAGCGGACATAAAGAGATATCTTCAGGACCTCGTAAGCGGGACCAAAACTGAAATATTAATTCAAATTAAACAAGAGATAAGTAGATTAATAAAAGAAAGCCTGGGCACCTCTCAAGAAGACACAGACAGAAAAATGGAGGAACACAAAAGGAGAGAAACTTTTAATGAAGAATACAGAAAAAACCTAGAATTCACGAAGCAGATTCAAAGAGATTATCAGGAAATTAAAGACTCCAAAGAAAGCTGGCAAAACTGCTTGAAAGAAACCAAAAATAGACTATCAAAAATTGAACACAGGCTTGCAATGTGTGATCATGAAAGAGAAGATCTCTTAAAAATAACAAGAGAGCAGGCAGTAAAGATACAAAGACTGGAAGACGACAAGAGGATCTATAACTTAAGAATAAAGTATGTGAATGAAGAAGCAGGAATCAAACTAGAGGAATTACAAAGGCTATTCACAGAAATTATTAAGAAAAATTTCCCAAGCATAGAAAAAAGAAATGATATGCAGATGTATGAAGCATACAGAACTCCAGCCACCTACAACCAAAACAGAGCTACACCTAGACACATAATAATCAAGATCCCAGAAATTCAATATAAGAACAGAATATTAAAAGCCATCAGAGAAAAGAAACAGATCACCTATAAAGGAAAACCCATCAAAATCACGGCAGACTTCTCAACACAGACCATCAGGTCAAGAAGAGCT